>PVIA01007562.1:50897-81991 GCA_004024845.1 Tonatia bakeri | reverse complement strand
AGTGGAGGGGCAGATAAAGTGCTTCTCAGATAAGGTCAAGTTAAAGGAGTTCATCAAGCCTTTATTTTATGAAATGTTAAAGGGACTTATCTAAGAAAAAGAAGATAAAAAACATGTATAGTAAATGACAGCAAACTCACAATTATTAACAACCACACCTAAAACAAAACCAAAAAGAAACTAAGCAAACAACTAGAACAGGAACAGAACCACAGAAATGGAGATCACATGGAGGGTTAGCAACAGGGGAGTGGGAGGAGGAGAGGGGGGGAAAAGGTACAGAGAATAAGTAGCATAGATGGTAGGTAGAAAATAGACAGGGGGAGGGCAAGAATAGTCTGGGAAATGTAGAAGCTAAAGAACTTATGACACATGGACATGAACTAAAGGGGGGGAATGTAGGTGGGAGAGTGTGTGCAGGGTGGAGGGGAGTGAAGGGGGAAATGGGACAACTATAACAGCATAATCAATAAAATATGTTTTTAAAAAGTTAAAAAAATAAGAACAGCTGGTGGGTGAAGAGTGGGACTTACGTGCGGTGCCCACTGCAGGGCGCCAGCCTCCCTGTGATGGACCTGACTGAGCTCCCCAAGTGCACAGTGTGTCTGGAGCGCATGGACGAGTCCGTGAATGGCATCCTCACTACCTTGTGTAACCACAGCTTCCACAGCCAGTGTCTGCAGCGCTGGGACGACACGACGTGAGTACAGGAGCTCGCCTCCCACCTTACCAAAGCCCACTGTTGCCCTTTCCCAGGATTAAAAATAGCCACCTCCCAGAATGAACCATTCCGAGTATTTGACTTTTTAAATCTGGGCACCACAATAGTAAAAAGTTCACATGGAAGGACCCTCTTTTTTTGTTTGTTTGTTTGTTTTTGTTTCCCAAGTTTATATGGGAATCGGCATTCTTAGACTAATTCCATTTTAGTATGTTGATTCTGAATCCTTGTGGAATTTCCCAAGGCAGCATAAGGTGTTTTCCTCCAAGGACCAGAGAATGAGGGAGAAAGAAAGTTGAAGCTTAGGTGTGAGGCCCTTACACTAAAATGAAATCTAGGTCTAAAATCGTTTCTTTCCTGTACTTGATACCTCCCATTTTCTTTGGCTTTCTTACCCATTGGGCTGTAACGGTCTCCCTAGTAGATTTATCACACTGTTGGTAAAGTGAGGAGTGCTGATGGCTCGGTGGCCAGTCGTAACAGCAGGCGCTAACGCTGAGCTGCAAGTACCCCTGCAGAGGCCTTAATTGCAGGGTGGCATTGTGCAGGGAAAGAACTGTGCAGGTAGAACCTGGACCTTTTTTCTTTCTTTTTTTAAATCAAACATTGTTGCTCCTTTTGCAAACTGCACTGTGGGACTCAGCTAGAAAGGTTAGTCATACCTGGCCTTGTACAGTACAGAGAGGAAAACGCAGAATCAAATAATCACACAAATAAGTGTGAAGTTCATAACCATAACAGGTGTCACAAAGGGGCAGTGTGCAGCACTGTGACTGGAGAACTAGCACCCTGACACAGCCAGGGCTGTCTGAGGAGTGCCATCTCGAGGAGGGTACGTAGGAGTTACCCAAGTGAAGAGGCGAACCTGAGAGAAGGCAGTGTGGGAGAGGGGTATACAAGAGCAGGGGAGGATCACCTTCCGAAGTCCAGAGATTGGAGGGGTGAAAGTCCACGGGAATCTCTGTTCTCCTCGCTCGAGCGACCAGAAGGGTGCCAGCTTTCACAGAGCGGGACCTTGTCTGCCTTGTTCTCCGCTGTGCCCTCACACCTGACAGAACCGGTGCATAGTAGGCCGAGCACAGTGAGACAAGGAAGGGCTTGCGATAGGAGCAGCGACAGGTGAGAGCCGACAGGTGAGAGCCGAGGCGGAGCTGCTGTGGCCCTCTGGGAATGCTCAGGGGAGGGCGGGAGCCAGGGCGGGGCTGCTGTCAGCTCACTGGGGAGTCGGGCGCAAGGGAACCTTGGGGCCAGATGCAGGGGTTTAGTCCTGGGTGAGCTGCCACTGCCCAGTGCTCCCCGGTTGCAAGTGTCATGGGCACCCCTAGGGGATGCACTCCTCGGGAAGAAAAAGGGGGTGGGCGTGCTCCTGGGAGGGAGAACCTACTCTGTTTTTTATTCATCCAGCCACTGCTGCAGCCCGCACACAGACCAAAGGGATGACAGAGACTAGTTTCTACCTTTGACAAGACACCCAGTGCTTACCAGCTGCCGTTTTGTCACTTCTTCAAGTTTTCTCTTGTTTTTTGAAGAGTCTATTTAGACAGAGGGGAAGGGAGAAAGAGGGAGAGAAACAGCAATGTGTGGTTGCCTCTTACGCTCCCCCAGCTGGAGAACCTGGCCTGCAACCTAGGCACGTGTCCTGATTGGGAATCAGACCAGTGACGTTTTGGTTCATAGGCCAGTGCTCAATCCACTGAGCCACACCAGCCAGGGCTGCATTTTTTTCAATGGCCCCCTTTCCCCCCATCTTTACTGAAGTATAACTGACAGTCAGAAATTACAGATTTAATGTGTATGACCTGACGACTCAGTATATGTATACATTGTGAAATATTTACCACAAACCAATCAACATATCACTTATACCTTTACCATTTCCCTTTTCTCTTTCTCTTTTTCTTCTTTCTTCTCCCTTGCTTCCTTCCTTTCTTCCTTCTTTTTCTTTCTCTCTTTCTCTTTATTTTTTTTGTGATAAGAGCACTCATGATCTACTCTCTTAGCAAACTTTATGTACATAGCACAGTCTCGTCAACTGTCTCATTGACGTACACCAATTCTGCAGAACTTACTCATCTTACATAACTGAACTTTGTGCCTCTTGACATCTTTCTGTTTTTCCCTCCCCGCCCCTGGTCCTGGTAACCTCCTTTCTACTCAGTGTATCTGTGAGTTTGTGTTCAGTGCCATTTGTATTGGCTTTTTGTAAATCAGAACTGGAGTACTCAGAGAGCACTGGTATCTGCTCCCACACAACGTTCATTGTGTGGGAAAATGTCATGTGCATTTCAGGAAGTATATCACCTTTTTTTTTTTTTTTTACTTTGGTAAAATTCACTTCAAATTTTCGTTCCAACTCTTAGGAGTAGTCTTGAGAGGACAAGATGCATTTTAAATGATTTAAACCTTTGGGAAGCGGGGACAAAACAGATTGTTTAAAGTAAAAATTACCTTATGGCTGACCAGATGTGAAACCAGATGGATAATTTGTCTCTCAAAGTTCCTAATTCTAAGCTGTAGATACTTAGTTTTTTGATTATGTAAGCTTTAGACAGGAGAATGGGCAAAGGTATAAGGCAGATGAAGATTTCTCTCTTTTCCTCTGCTTTATCAAGACTTGGTATTTTTTCATTTTGTTTGCAAATAGCTCGGAAGTGTATTTTGAGTGTATTTTTAGTTGTGATAAAAGTGTATTAGAGAGGGAGGGTTTAAGATTCAGTTTTTGGTTTTCGGGTGGTGCGACAGCTGTTCTGCGTGTAACCTGCATCGTCATGCCTTGGCGCCCGCACAGGTGCCCCGTGTGCCGGTACTGCCAGACCCCGGAGCCGGTGGAGGAGAACAGGTGCTTTGAGTGCGGCGTCCAGGAAGTGAGTGGCGGCCGGGGGAGGTTAATGAGCATGGCTTTACTCGTTTGGGGTTTTCTTCTGCCCTGCGTGGCTTGAATCTTACGAACTCTTTTTTGAGACTGATTCTTTTTCTTTTTTCTCTAGCATCAGGCAAGAAATAAAATGACAAAAATTACTTGATTTCTAAGCAAAATATGATTTTATTCTTTGTTCTTTGAAAAAGCCTACACATTTATTGATAAATTACGAATTTTTTTCTTGCTATTTACATAGAGTTCCATTAAAATCAGAGCAAGAAAATGATCCGTAAAAGCATCCTTGCTTGTTGGGTTTTAAGCATATTAAAACTCCCGTAGAAACAACTCTGAATCCTGTTCTGTGTCAGCCCCCGTTCTACAGTAAGTGGGGGAGGTCATGTATTTTTATATAATTACGATCATTTCTTCTTCTCGGCAGAACCTTTGGATTTGTTTAATATGTGGCCACATAGGATGTGGGCGATATGTAAGCCGACATGCGTACAAACACTTTGAAGAGACCCAGCACACGTACGCCATGCAGCTGACCAACCATCGAGTCTGGGACTATGCTGGAGGTGAACACCGCTCTCATGCTTTCCTTGGGGTTCACTTCGTGTGGAACCTTCTCCTTGAGAATCTCTCCACTTGCCCTCACAGCTTGAAGTCTTCCTGACAGCGGCAGCAAACTCAAGGCCTATGGGGCTCTATTTCCTGTGAATGACCTGAAATGCATGTTATAAAGAGAGTTAATGCTTCCACTCTTCCCCTCTTGCTCTTTTTTTAAAATTCAAATGATTTAGCCTACTTTGAAAGAAATATTGCAATTTAGATCTGTAAAAACAAAAATTTTGTCAGTTATGGAGTTAAGAGTATGGAGACCCTTTTCATTCTGAGAGAAACGTGTCTTGGTTGACTTATTCTTTTCTTCAGATAATTATGTCCATCGACTGGTTGCAAGTAAAACAGATGGAAAAATAGTGCAGTATGAATGTGAGGGTGATACTTGCCAGGAGGAGAAAATAGATGCCTTACAGTTAGAGGTAAGAGAAGTTACTAGTAATTACTAAATAGCTATGTCTACCACTTTTTACCACTATTCTAACTTGAATGATGCTTTGGGCTTTTAATTTTTTTTAAATAATATAGTCTTTTTAATTTAAAAAATGTTACACATATTTCTGAGAACCATTTTTAGTATCTTCCCATTTTCCTTATAGATTTCTCTTTTTTAAAAAAAGCATTTTTTTTTTATTGTTACTCTGTTACAGTTGTCCCAGTTTTTCCTTCTTTGCCCTCCTTTGGGGTTTAATTTCACTGTTGACACTGCATGTCAGCTTTTTAAAAAATTCTATTACTGCTGTGAAGGATTATTAAAATATTTTATTCTCATTTTCTTCTTTGAAAGTCTAAGTTTCATTGTACCTTATTTTCAATATGATGTTCCAAATCGTCTAAATTCAGTATTAAGGTGTCCTCTGTAGCTGCTGTAAAACTGGAAGTTACGAATCTTCCTGTTGGCATTACTGTGCAGTTGGAAACTGAGTAGACTTGGTCAGAATGAGGAAACCCTGATGGTATTTTTCCATGCCCAAGGAGCTTTTCTCTATATATTGGGCTAGCATTTTATGAATTAGAGGCTTTTATACACAAGTGTATACTCAAAGTTTATATTTTCTGAATTTGAAGCTTATATTCATAAAGCTATCTTGGGTATTCACATATTTGAAGAAACAACAAAATTAGCACAATCTGATTTTTCTCCATAGCAGTAAATACCATCTCCTTATAAAATTGATGTTGTGTAAATTTTATGTTAATGAAGGAGAGGTTTACCATGAGTCCTGTTTTATAAATTTCAAAATGA
Organism: Tonatia bakeri; assembly: GCA_004024845.1. Taxonomy (NCBI): domain Eukaryota; kingdom Metazoa; phylum Chordata; class Mammalia; order Chiroptera; family Phyllostomidae; genus Tonatia; species Tonatia bakeri. The sequence goes on along the minus strand of PVIA01007562.1, from coordinate 76,543 downwards.
TTGTTAAAAAAAAAAAAAAAAAACCTTAACCTTGGGAGAAAATTGACATTTGAAAACTAGCTCATCTCCAGGCTTTTAAGTTCTGATCAGTAGAGTGGCCCAAAATAAGGGTGGAGTTGTTACTGTCAATAAACGGTATTGATATGACAGAAGTTCAGACCTTTTACATTAGGTTTTTAGAATGAATAACCCTTCCACATGACTGCAAGTCCATTCAGTGGTTATTTTATTGAGGGCTGCCGTCTGTCAGCCACTCCTCCTGGAGATGGGGCCCAGCACCAAACAAACTCCCTGCCGTCTTGGAGTGCACCTTCCTGTCACGCAGACGCGTTCTCCCAGTTGTCCCCTCTGTCTGTTGCGCTCTCAGTGTCTTCTCCAGCCTGCACGTGGGTTTAGAGCTGGTCCCCTAGAATAGTCTTTCCGAAATGCAGGTGTGGTCTGGCCACTCCTTGGCGCACATTCTCGATGCAGGACCCCAGAGCCTTCCGTGGACCCCACCTGTCCACACCCTACACCGCAGGCCTCGTTGGTGTCACTTCTTCGTCTCTGAAGAGACCTAAACACCCACAGCGCACGTCCGGGTTCAGTAGTGCGCGGGGGCCGCACCTCTCTCGACCGTCTCCTCCTCTTGTCTGTTATGAGCCCTCAGAGCTCTCTCTCAGAAGTCCTTCCGTGTCCTGCTGTCAGAGGCCGTCTGTCCTCTCCCTGCAGCTACACGGCACTGTTCGTTCATCCCAGTAGTCAGGCCGCGAGAGTTTCTTAACATCCAGCGTGTCCCAGGCTCTGGGGGTGCAGACATAAAGATACAGTCTTTGCTTTCAAAGGTTATATCTTTGAAATAATACTGTCCAGACAAGGAAGACAGGCAGATAAACCAGGGATTAAGTGCTAGTGTTGTAAGTGCTATTAATGATAGGCACAGTGCTGAGGGAGCCGAGAAAGGGCCCACTTGACCCAAGGCTGGGAGAGACGGGGACACCGTCCTGCGGGGGAAGCAGGAGGCAGGGGAGAGTAGGGTGGGCTGATCTGAATTACACTTTGACTTAAAAACCATGTTCTTCTTAAAGCCAGCTTGAACAGGCACCTAAGTTTTTTTAGTGTATGTTCTCTGCGTGTCCCTGACTAGATCGTAAGCCCCAGGACGACAGAAGTATAATTGTGGTTTAGTGAGCACAGTGGAACCAAGGTGTAACGTGTATTTTGATGGTTACTCTTACTTTTCCATAGGTCGTTAGAAGTCAGGCTTTAATTGGGTTTCAGAGACTGACAACAGTGACGTGCGTTTTGTTGTTCTCTGTGTTTTCAGTATTCGTATTTACTGACGAGCCAGCTGGAGTCGCAGCGGATCTACTGGGAAAACAAGATAGTCCGGATAGAGAAGGACACAGCAGAGGAAGTAAGTCTGCGGTGCAGTGGCTGCTGGAGCGCCGCGTCGCAGGGCAGTCTGGTGTCGGGTGGGAAAAGGCAGAGCTGCCGGGCGGGGGCGTCTCAGAATCCTTCCTGCTCAGTCTCGTAGACAGGTACAAACCGTTTTGCCTCTAAAAAGAAACCTTTCTTGTACGTATGTCAGTTATATCTCAATAAAGCTGGAGTTAGGGGGAGGAAAAAAGGAAACAAGAATTTGGAATAATTTGGCTCACTCCAGAACCAACTCTAGACCTGGCTAACTCTAGACCAGGATTCCAGAAAGAAGTGGTAAGCACCTGAATTGTCATTATATTACAGACAACCAATGTCAGGGAACAAGCATTTCTGGGCCACAATGAGAATGAAATTAATCCAAAAAAACACAAAAACTATTGCAAATGCAATCAATTAAGTATAATTTAAGAAGGGGAGGGAGTCAGACATATATTCTCATGTAGGATTACTAAATTGAGCATACATAAAATCAAGCAAAATTTTATTGTTTGCTGACCTCAATACCATATTAAGTTAAGGAAGAAGTAAAATACCTGGCATGTACCCCGCCCCCAAAAAGGAAAAAAGAAACCTTGGATTTGAAGGCTGCAGTATTTTGAGGTTTGGGTTGTTGTTTGTTTGTTAACTTCAGTAATGTTTTCTAGCACCTCGTGTAATTCTATTTAAAAAATAGAAGTGTGTACATGAGGGTTGTAATTTGAGTCAGCCAGTTGGTTCGTCAGCTTGGGAACAGCTGCTTTGGGAGCTGAACATGGGCCTCTGAGACAGCAAGACGTTACTTTGGAGTTGATGGGGAAAAATTGGGCAGAAATGCTGGCACTTCCGTGGTCACCATGGTTCCTCATTGGTCTAGGGCAGCAATTTTTAAGTGGTGTGCCACAAGAATTTTTAAAATTTGCAACACCTGACTCTGTAGTCAGGAGCACTGACCTCTTTTCTCTTAGACTGTCAAAAAAATGACAACAGCCAACACAACAGTAGCTGTCTGGTGTGAATCAATCAAAATTATACCTTTTTTTTTGTCAGATCAGCAAAAAATACATTTTTTGGTGTGCAGCAGAATTTTAGTAATTAGTTTATGTGTGCCATGACATGCAAAAGGTTGAAAATTACTGGTCTAGGGCAATGGTTTTCAGATTTTTAACAAAGATGCGATTTTTGAAAAGACGCCCTTCGCTACTCCAACATTTAAAAGAGGACAGTGGTGTGATTTTGGTGGAAACCCAGGTGGAGGTCCCAGAGTCCACCCACTTGGTTTTCCCTTTGTCTCCAGCATGCACAAGGAACCCCGAGGGTTCCAAAGAGGGAGTCTGAAGACCAGTGAACACTGGAGGATCATATATACTTAGGAATCTAGGAACCATTTTCTATACCTACAGACAGTGCTCATAAATCATTGATTCCCCTAATATTAAATAAAGGCTTTGAAATTGTTTACATGATGACTGTTTGAAGCCCCACCGGTGCCTGGGCTTCCAGGCGGGGCCGCAGGTCCGGGCTCGGGGCTCACTTCCGAGGAGGGCCAGCCTGGCACTGAGTGGCAGGGCCGAGCTCTTCCCTCGTGCCAGGCCCAGGAGTCCTAGCTTCTGGGTGTAGCCACAAATGAAGAAAAATCAAATTCTTAAAAATAAGGCTTGCCCTGTCTACTGTGGCTCGGTTCGTTGGAGAGCATCGTCCCATAACTGAAAGGTTGCAGGTTCAGTTCCCAGTCAGGGCACATACCTAGGTTGCAGATTCAATCCCGGATCCCCAGTCCCCTATACCTGATCCCCTGTTTGGGTGCGTACGGGAGGCATCCAGTTGGTGCTTCTCTCTCCCATCAACGTTCCTCTCTCTCTCCCTTTCTCTCTATAAAAGCAGTGAAAAAAAAAAAGGCCTCAGGTGAGGATAAAAATAAAATAAAAATAAGGCTTAACACTAGCTTTAAAATGATCTTTAGTTAAAAATTCTTGTTGAAATTCTTCTAAGAACCTTCCAAGCAATGGAAATGCCTTTCCAGAGGCACTTGGGTCCTGAATAGTTCTTGATTGGCGCACCGGGGGAAGGACGTGTGTGTCTGAAGGCACTCAGGGGTCGCACTGGTGGCTGCCGCTCGGCGTCCACTGCAGGGCTCCCAGGGAAGAGGGGCACAGGCAACCCAAGCAGCCTCACTAATGGGCTTTTCCACGGGCTGTACCAGCGTGACCACCTACAGTGCTTCGTGCAGACCCTTGGAGCTAAGCTCAGGGTTCTCTCTGCCTTTTAAGATTCTTCAGGATTAACTGCATTCTCTAACACACGCCCGGGAAAAGTCAAGCGGCAGGGAAGCTGAAAACTGAAACTTGTGTTAAGTTCAGGTAGGGAGAAGATGAAGGCAAGGGCAGCCCTGAATGAAAAGCTCGAAGAGCTTGAAAAGAATGTTTCGTTGTCTGATAACAAGTGTTGGTCACCCACAGTTAATGGAAGATGCAGGCCTCCTTTTGACCAGCCCTCTGTCCATTGGCCCCTCCGACAGCAGAGCACGTGCAAGGATTAACAGTGACCGAGCGTGGGTTTCCCTGACAGCGATTCTTGTTTGTGGGCCTCTTGAGAGTTAGTGGTGGGGAGGGAGGGGATGAAGGTCGAGCTTCTTTGTGGACTTCAATTATGACGCTATTCCTGTCCCCAGTGCCTTTGGTAGCGCCTTTCTTACAGCGTGTGAGCAGAGTCCGCTCTCACGAATCTCATACTCGCTCGCAGGTCCTCGTTTTAACGGGGCGTGAATGAAGGGCATAGACGAAGCCGCCAGGACAAGGGACTTCCCCTCAAGATAACGCTTTTCTCTGGGGACCTCTGGATCCATGTTAGCGATCAGTTCGTTTCCAGCTGTGGGCTGTAAAGTGAGTTTGGTGGGCCACAACTGGCATTTTTATTAAACAGAATAAAACAGGATAGGTGTAAAGTATCAGAGTGCATCACATTTAATATTGTTTTGTGAAACTCCTGTTTCAGTTGTGTGTGTTTGTGTACTGAGTGTTTCTTACTTTGGGCTAATGGACAGAAAAGTTTTTAAAAGCACTAATTTAAACCAAGTAGCATTCCATCTATAGCATCTAAAAGCAATATTAAGAAGCTTTTGGGGTTACTTGGTATTTTTCATTTTGATTTATATGTGTTTGGCTTCAGTGTCTTTAGTGATCAAAACGTGACAATTTGATTCCATTTCTGTCCGTTCTGATTTCCCTAAACTAACAGGAGCCAGTTTAGGAGAAAATGTCAAAAGGATCTAATGCTCTTTTATTTTAAAGCAATATTGAGAAGAAAATGAAGGACAGACTAGAATTAAAGCAATTTTAAAGCTATTTTTATATTTATGACAGAGAAAAAAACAGAAATCTCCCGTTAATTGCATGTTTTTCCTACTTAATGGTAGTTGGCTATAAAGTCAATTTCTCCAAAGCAGTTATTTTCTTATTATTACAAAGGAGGGAGCAGTACTTTTTAGAGACCTGCTAGGGAGACCGTATGGCAAATATTTAAAAAGAAAGTTTTGGCCCTGGCCTGCTAACTCGGATGGAGGGTTGTCCTGATACACCAAGGTTGCAGGTTCAATCCCTGGTCAGCGCCCATACAAGAAACCAGTGAATGAATAAATAAGTAGAACAACAAAGCGATGTTTCTGTTGCTCTCTTCCTTTCTCTCTCTCTCAAATCAGTAAATAAAACGATTTTTAAAAGGAAGTGTTCAAAGCAATGGCCCTTTAGGATGACATATGCATCCTGGATCTCTGCTGAGTTTAGATCTTGCCCAGAGGTCATTTTACCTTTGCTGTACAGCTTAGGCCTACAGGGTAGGGAAAGAGAGGTTTAGAACTTGGCTTTGGACCCAGACTGGAGGTCCAGTCCTGGACCCGCCACACTCTATCTGAGTGACCTTGGATGTCTTGCCTCAGTTTCTGTAAAAAGCTGGCATGCTTAAGTCATAGGTGTGTTATAAGAAGATACTGCTTATAAAATACCTAGCAGGTGCCTGGGCCATAGGATTTAAATTCTCAGTTACTTTCAGCTCCTGTCACTATTGCCTCGTGATTTACCCAGCCTCACTGCTTCCCCCAGCCTCACTGCTTCCCCCAACCTCACTGCTTCCCCCAGCCTCACCGCTTCCCCCAACCTCGTTGCTTCCCCTTCCCACCTGATCTCTCCCTGTGTCCTGAGGTCAGCAGAGGTGGGGCGTTTCCTAAATCTGTACATCTTTATGTTGGAGTGAATCTAAGTTCTTAAGATGTAATGTGAATGAGTTCCATATGTATTGCCTTTATTGTAAAGAACTCAGTAAAACAAGAACTGATTATATTCCATGTGGCTTCATGGTACTTGAGAAATTTAATAGTTAAGGGTGAGAAACCCCAAAGAAAATCAGTTAGATTAGATAAGCTTCTTGGATTATTCGGGTAATAGTTTTTGGAATGTAATCTCAGGAGGCAAAAAACAATGGTGAGCTAAGAATGGGAAGCCCTGTTCTAGTGTCTCTAACCAGCCATCCCCTGCTCTGCCGCCTGAAATTCATACTTTACTCTCGAGCAATTTCACTGGACGTTCAGCAGCTCCTGGTCCTTTGTTTATCCTGGTATAAAGAAACAGTAAGGAAAAAAAGGGTTTCTCAAAATTTTTTATTCCTTTTACAGGAATTCTTTAAAACGATTGTCTCACCTTTCCTAAGTTTGGGTTGTCAAAGTTACACACAGGTAATTGGGGGGAAAAATTGAGAAGTTAGCCCCCAAATCCACACAACTTGATCTTTGTGAAGTGAAACTGATCTCCCGTTGGCCCGGGAGGGGTAGCTCAGGTGGTTAAAACATCGTCCTGTTACGCCAAGGTTGCAGGTTTGGTCTCTGGTTAACGCACATGCAAGAAGCCACCGACAGACGCATAAATGAGTGGCATGACAAATCGCTGTTTTCCCCACCCCACCCCCCAAATTAAAAAAAGAAACCTCTGTTTGCTTTTTCAGATTAACAACATGAAGGCCAAATTTAAAGAAACAATTGAGAAATGTGATAATCTGGAGCAGAGACTAAATGATCTCCTGAAAGAAAAGCAGTCTGTGGAAAGAAAGTAGGTATAATTTGTCTGTTCTTTAAAATAGGTATTTTATTGTAACAGTAATTAAGTACACAGGTAATTTCCTTCATTCCTAAGGAAATACTGATTTTCAGGTATTTAGGTTTTTAGGAGCCATACTGTGATTCAGAAATCACAGTATGTGGAGCCAACATACTGTGATTTCGTGTTCATTAAAAAACAGGGTGTGTTGTGCCAGATGGATGCCACGTGGAATGCAGTGTTCTTTCCTGATTTCTGCGTGCTTGTGTGTGTGCAGATATTTTCCACCCTGTCCGTAGCAAGCAGTTTCCTTGAGCGCACAGCCACAGTGACTGAGAAGTGGCGGTTGGGAAAGAGCCCGTGTCTAAGCTGGGACGGCCTGCGTTCTGACCTTGGCTGCAGAGGTTAAACATGAGGCGAGAAACTCATGAGCAGCATGGCCAGACTGTAACTCTGCTGTTGTGTGGGGAGGTAGTTACTGCTGATGGAAGTCACCTTTCTGGTTTAAGTTATATTCACAAAAGTGACTGGGCTTTTACTCTGGGCAAATGGATAAAAATAAATTCAGGGGGATAACTGTTCCTTAAAAAAAAATTGTAATAGACCATTTATTTTGGAGTAAATTTAGATTTACACAGGTTACAAGGATAGCACAAAGAGTCCCATTTACCCTTCATACATTTTCCCCATTGTCAGAAGTTGTTTTTTTTTAAAGATTGTATTTATTTATCTTTAGAGAGAGGGGAAGGGAGGGAGAAAAACATCTATCGGTTGCCTCTCACATGCCCCCAACCAGGGACCTGGCCCGCAACCCAGGCATGTGCCCCAAACCAGGAATCAAACTGCTGATGACCTTTTGGTATTTTGGTTTGCAGGATGATGCCCAACCCACTGAGCTACACCAGTCAGGGCAGAAGTTGGATTTTTTTAAAGTAGTTTTTGTACATGTTATGGTAAAAATCTTTATAACATAAAATTTCCCATTTTACCGTTTGTAAGTGTACAGCTCATCAGCGTTAAGGGCATTCACGGTGTTGTTCAGCCACCACCATTGTCTGTTTCCGGAACGTTTCATCTCCCCAAACAGAAACTCGCCACCAGAGGTTTCTTTAGCTGCTGTAAGAACACTACCACATTGGTAGAAATAAAAATCAGAAATCCTTCTATACTTTTACCACCCTAACAAATTGAACTGTATTAAAGAATTAAAAAGTTGAAATTGTAAGTTCTCCTAGATCCTGACAACTAGAGGTTACCATGATTGATGGCACCAGTGAGTATTTATTCTTACAGATCTTTTGCTGTTCCTGTATAAACATTTCACATACGTAATATTTGTTTCTACACAATTAGAATAACATCAGATACTCTGTTTTGTTAAATACTCTGTTTTGGAGATTTTGTTGCTTTGGCACATTTAGCCCCATCCTGAGCTTCGTGATGGCTGCACAGCAAGTAGCCTGTGCTGTGGGGGCCCCACGGTGATTGCAGGCAGCTCCCGTCGGTGGACATTTGAGCCGTCTCGGGTCTGACACTACTGTAAACAGCGTTGCAGTGAACATCTCTTTCCACGGGTGAAGGATGTTCGGCGCAGTCCTGAGTGTATCTGCTTTATAGGGTGTCCTGCAGGTAGAGCAGCTGTGTCAAAGGGCATGTGAGACTGTGACTTTCTAGTGATCTCCAAGGTGACCTCCAGAGTTTGCACCAGTCCCCGCTCAGGTGCCATGTGCGGGCGTGCCTCTTCCCAGGTGTGAGCTCTTCGGCGTTCTTTTTTTCTTTTTAAGATTTTATTTATTTTCAGAGAGAGGAGAAGGGGGGGCGAGAGAGAGAGAGAAACATCATTGTGTGGTTGCCTCTTGTGCGCCTCCTACTGGGGACCTGGCCTGCAACCCAGACATTTGCCCTGACTGGAAATTGAACCGGTGACCCTTTGTTTCACAAGCTGGCACTCAGTCCACTGAGCCACACCAGCCAGGGCTCTTTGGCATTCTGATGCATAAAAATGATCTCTAAATTTGTGATTCTTTGCTTACGCGTAAGATTGGGCACCAAGAATAAGGTCACTCCCTGTTCTTTAAAACCCTTCTCCAATAAATGCAGTGAGACCAGATTACTTAACTCTCCAAGAATAACCCTTTTCCTTGTAACTTCTTTAGTGTCGCTGTCCTCTCTAAAGCCACCAGTTTAACCATTGACTGCAAAACAGAGAAGCAGAAGTTTTACCACGAATCACAGAATAGTTTATGCTATGAAAAAATTTCTGTGCTTAAAAAAGAAAAATTGTCTTGAAGCTATACTCGGGTTAACTAGAGCAAAATTCTTGCTTTGCGTAGCTGTTCCAATGGCGGCAGAGCAGTCTGCCCGAACAGGGAGGGAGGAATTCACCCTAAGTAGATTCTGAGATCGTGGCTCCTCTGTTCAATCCCAGAGCAGAAAGGGGTCTTGTCGGCAAATGAAAAATGTGCTTTTGTCTCCCTTTGTTTTGCAAAAGGTGCACTCAGCTCAACACAAAAGTAGCCAAACTCACCACAGAGCTCAAAGAGGAGCAGGAGATGAACAAGTGTCTGCGCGCCAATCAGGTCCTCCTGCAGAACAAGCTGAAGGAGGAGGAGAGGGTTTTGAAGGAGACCTGCGACCAGAAGGATCTGCAGATCACTGAGATCCAGGAGCAGCTGCGTGACGTCATGTTCTACCTTGAGGCGCAGCAGAAGATCAACCACCTGCCTGCTGAGACCCGGCAGGAAATCCAGGAGGGACAGATCAACATCGCCATGGCCTCAGCTTCGAGCCCCGCCTCTTCTGGTGGCAGTGGGAAGCTGCCCTCCAGGAAGGGCCGCAGCAAGAGGGGCAAGTGACCTTCACAGAAACAGGTGTCCCTGAGACTCTCTTCCCTGGCACAGAGAGGGTGTGCTGGGGCCTAAATGTGAGGGTGGGCCCTAAATAAGTACCAGTGAGGATCAAGCTGCAGTTGTTTGGATCTTTCATTTGCTAGTGTTTGGTGTAATGAACGCAGAGGGCTGACGACCAGGAGAACTGATGGAAAAGGGCAGTGTTTTGAAAGGTGGCTGCTTTTTCCAACCTTAGTTCACTAACCTCAGACGTTCTAATGACCATTTTGCCTTCCTACTTGATAGGTGACCCAAATTTGTTGTGCATTTTTCTGTTGTATTTATGGAGTTGGTGTTTTTGACGTTCAGTTCTGGGGTCAGTAGGTAACATTACCTATTTCTAAAGCATCAAACCTCCCTGAGGTCATTGCAGCTGCCTTAGAGAGAGGTTCACACTGGCTACTGAGGATTTATGAAAATTCCCAAGCATTAGTCTCATATCATTGTCATCCCTCCCTGCCTCTGGGGAATCGAAGGACTGGTAGAATGTTACATGAAAAGAGGCTGGGCCTATAAAGCAGGCACTGGCTTGTCTCCAGCAGCCATATCTTTTTGCTCTGGGGCTAGCCAGGAAAAACAAACAACCCAGGACAGACTGAGTAGACCCAGTGCAGGAAAAATGGTGATGTTTCCATTTTGTTTATTTCTGATGACTCTACACCTTCCTGTGAACCTCAAATAAGGAGGAGGCTTAATGGTGACTCTGAGGCTCACATCTCAGAGTGAACTTCCTAGCATCTAGCAAGAATGAGCAGGCAGACTTATCATCCATTTGAAAATGTAGAGTGAGGCCTCAGACTAGCTGATTGTGTATTTTGCTAGGATCAGTATTTTTTTGAATGTTTACAAAAGATTGAGCTGCATTTTCAGGTTGCGGCTAGAGGGAGCTTGGGCAGATTTTCAATTATGCTTTCAAGCTATAACCAAAGGCTGTTTCTAAATCCGAAAATAAGAATTTCAACAGAGCCCCCTTTAAAACAGTCATGTAATGCTTACGGGCCAAGAAGAGGGGCTGTGTACTTCTCTGGAGACGCAGATGTCAAACAATTCATGATATGCCGTAATGAGCAGAATTAAAGTAGAGCCATTGGAACTTGGCTTCCAAAAGAGGTAAGCCGAATAGGTTAACAAGACAAACTGCTAAATGACGAGTTTGTTTTCTGCTTTATAATTAGCCAAAGCTCAAATTACCACATTTCAGAATTTTTTAGCCTGTGGTTAGGCCTCACCCCCTTTGACATAAATGTCTTACAAGTTACTTGTTAGCACACCAACCATATCGCTAATCACCACCCATTGTTGTGGGATGTGCTGCACAGCATTTCCCAAAGGACCTTACCTGTAACTGTGCAAACTGAATGTACTGAGACACTGTGGAGTTTTACGTAGGGCAGACCAACTGTGAGTCCGCCTCGGCGCACCAGATACCGCAGACATCTCAGAACAGGAGTGGGGATGTAAAGCATAACCTGATTCTCTTTCCTATAAAGATTCTATTTTATTTAAAATCTATTTTTACACTAGTTAGAATCCTGCTTTTTTGGCCAAGTACTTGTCTTGCGTGTCTGACCTTGCAGAAGCTGGGGTGGGTCAGAGCATACTAATGAGGAGGATTAGAAGTAGTCCGCAGAGCTTGCTGCCTCCTCATTGCTCTGTGACCGCCTCCACCCAGCGGCTCTGCCACCAGCCGGGCGATGGCGGATTTTCGGTGTGGGCGGCACGAGTGTTCTCGAAGGCCGTACCCGGAGGATTGAGCAAATAGGCAAATGTTTCCGAGCTACTTGAAGGTTTCTAAAAAACGTTGCAGAAAATAAAAATCGTAAGATATGTAAAGAAAATGTTTTTTTAAAAACCAGTTAAAGGGTTATGTTTGAATTTGACAAAATTACATAGAAGCTGTTAGTGTTTGTTTTTTTTCCCCAGGATGGAAATGAACCACGTAAAATATCCATACTACCTTGAACAGTAAAATTACATTAAAGTAACCAAACTTTGAAATGACTCTGCATGTGAAATTTGTGTCTCTCTGATTGACATTTGCTTGGGAGCTTGTGTCTAAATAATCTGAGGAAGTGTCAGTGGCCTTGAGTTCAGCCTCGGCACCATTGTAGTGAGCAGCTCGGTCAGTTTCATCTTTCTGCCCCTTTGCTCCAGCTCCCCTAATTCATAATAAGAACCTGAACAGATGCAGATGAGGAGAAATTATTTTAATTTGGAGGCTTGGATAGGAGAAGACCCAGGCATAACTCTTGCACTAAAACCAATGAATTTATACACCTAAGACTTTTTTCCAGACCCGTCACCATGCTGAGATATATTTTTGGAAACTATCAAAAATGTGACTTGTTAGGATACACTAAGTAAGATAAAGCGTTGAAGCAGCCAGCCCCTCCTTGTGCAGTGAAACTGCCCTCCTTGAAGGGGCTGAGAAATTCTTAAATAGCCAGCCAGCTGAGTGTCGGAACTTGTCAGATCACGAATGAACCACCTTCTGTCATCACTGGAAACCCCTCTCCTAGTGCAGTCGGAATCCACAAACTACAAATACCTACCCTGAAGATGTGGCTGCTGTGCCCAATGCCGCATTGCTCAGGCTGGTGACAAATTCCGGCTCACGGGATGAAGTCTACGGGCTCATCAAAAAACAGAAAGTCACAACATTTGAGGAAAGTTGTTTTCGTTTTCTCTAGGATAAAACTGAATTAACTGTTGTGGTGTTTCTGCTGGGGTAGTTCTTTCGTGGTACCAGGAGGGAAATTCTTCAGGAGTCTCGAGCCCTGACCCCTTAACGGCACCAAGGGACGACTGAACCACTCAAAGACGTCACCTTCAGCGAGTTCAGGAGGCCACCACGTAGAGTGTCCCTGGCCTGCCTCCACCACCAGCCAGACTTCATTCTTGCCTGCGAAAATTTCTGAAATGGGAATCCTAGGGTATCTACATAGTGACCTCACCAATAGATGGAGCTTTTAAAGGTAAGTTTTTAAATGACAGGGAAGAGTGAAGTGTAATAGAATCTTTTCCCTTCAGGAACCCCGAGTTTTATCTCCAAGTCAAAGCCAAGTGTGTCCTTAGAAGTTGATTTTTCCCCCAAACGCTGCACTGCGGTCAGCTTGGAGGGAATGAAAAGGCATTCTTTGGATTTGTGCATTAGGGGACTTCAGGGAAGTTATATAAGGCTTCTTTTATTTTTTTACTCTTTATGGGGGGTAGGGAGAGGTTGTGGCCTATTTCTCCTGATTACCGTCATAATCTGTTCCTTTACATGCTCTTTTCATTTTTTAAAGTTAATGGGAACCCTTACCTTGCATCCCAGAAACTCACACGCCCACCTGGGAATGCTCACTCATTTCGATAATGGGTTCTATAAAACATTAATTTTGAAAACTATTTTCAGAAGCTAAAAGATTTTCAGAATCATTTTAGCTAGTAGACTTTTGGAGCAGTCCCTCGCTGTAATTCTGGACGCTTAGGAGAGCGTGAAGGGGATTTTGCATTCTTGCTGCTTTGAAGAGGGCCAGGAAGAGACGAACAGTCTGTTGTTCTTTATGAGATGATTGTGGTCTTCGGGGCCTAATGTCGAATTGCTTCGGGTCAGAGACTTCTCACTGGAACGATCTGGAAAATGCGGTTTGGGACCTGGCACAGGCCTGTGCCCGTGCAGATAACATTCGCCCCTCCGAGGCTGATTGCCAAGCACACCAAGTGAACGAAAGCCGCTTCGCTGCTTTTCAGACCGTGTTCTAAATCCCCAGACCTGAGGCTCCTTTCAGATGCAGCCTCTCAAAATAAATGCAGAGAGGTCTGTCCAGGGGGTGGAGTCAATCAAAGAGGGAAATCACCTGCGAGGTCTTGGAGTGTGAAAGTTTACGATGCCCAGGATAAGTCCACCCCAGCCTGTGATGGACGGTGCCGTTCTGTTCAGAAGATAGACCTGGAGCCCTGGGCGTAGATGTTGAGCAGGAAAAACAGTTCTGACTTGGCCTCCATGTCTTTTGTCATCTTTGGCTGGAAGCAGCGGCAGGCCTCAGAGCAAATCATGTGCTTTTTCTCGTTTAAAAAGCAAGAGGCAGCCCTGACTGGTGTGGTTCAGTGGATTGGGAGCTGCCCTGCAAACACAAGGTCAGTGGTTTGAATCTCCAGTGTGCATGTCTGGGCTGTGGGCCAGGTCCCTGGTCAGGGGCACGCGAGAGGCAAGTGATTGATGTTTCTCACCCTCTCTTCTCCTCTCTCTAAAAATAAATGAAATCTAAAAAAATAAATAAAAATGACGAGCCACCCGTGGCTGGAGTGGCCCAGTTGGTTGGAGCACGGTCCTGTGAATCAAAAGTTGCACATTTGATCCCTGGTCAGGGCACATGCCTAGGTTGTGGGTTTGGTCCCTGGTCCGGTACATATGAGAGGCAACCGATTCATGTTTCTGTCTCACATCAGTGTTTCTCTCCCCGCTTTCCCGTTTCTCTAAAATCAGTATGTCCTCAGTCGAGGATTTTTAAAAACCCAATTAAAAAATAAAAATATTTACTAAAAACAAGCAAGAGCCCACTGAGACCCCTGCAGCTGTAGCGACTCCTGATTGTCAACTCGTAATCCCTTGGTTGTGGCCCAGTGGGCCACGCATTCAGACCTTCCCCGGAGGAGGACTCGGAGAAGTCAAGTGCCATTAAAAGAAGGAGGTGTTTCGCCCTGGCTGGTGTAGCTCAGTGGATTGAGCGCGGGCTGCAAACCAGGCATTGCAGGTTCGATTCCCAGTCAGGGTACATGCCTAGGTTGTAGGCCATGTCCCCCAGCAACCACACATTGATGTTTCTTTCTCTCTCTCCCTCTCCCTCCCTTCCCTCTCTAAAAATAAATAAATAAAATCTTTTAAAAAAAAAAGGAGGTGTTTCCTCCACTTGAGAAACTTGCCTGTATCACTTTACCTCATTAACATAATGTTAGCACCCAAAGACTTTGGGTGCTAACTGAGAAGAAGAAACACAAACTAATGGCAGAAGAACAGATCACAGAGAAAAACCTGGAAGTGAAGAAGAGTAAGTGGAAAATTTTAGGAGGAATAAGGAGAGTTGCTGTCTTGGAAACCTTCCAGCGGAAAGCAAGCAAATTGTGATTTATCGCACATAGCCAGAGGGTCCTCCGGCAGCCTTTTCCAGGAATTATCTTTTGTGAAAGACTTAGCTTTCAGCGTAGCTTTGCCCACTCACACGCTCTGACTGATTAGTTTATGCTTACGTGGAAACTATGAGCCGGAAAGGGTTTGCAAAAGGGACAGCAATAGAAGGGCCACGTCACACAGCTCCCCTACTTCCCTACTCCACCTGTCCTTGGTGGGGGTGGGGGGGTGGGAATGAAAATCCTCTTTTCAAAATGCATGCCTCAGGAAAACAGCCTCACGGCATTTGTTTCCATGCTGCGGAAAATCAACACTAACTGGCTTGGATCCCAAACGGGGCCAACTGCAGAACATTGCGATTCTGCAGCCAGGAAGAACCCGGAGGCCTCCTCCGGCCACCCTCCCTCCCCCCGGCACATTCGACTTCAATTATGTGGGAACATGTCGGGGCTGGGGGCTGCTGCCAGAACTGTCCTGGCCCCGACAGAGGAGGCCTCGGCCTCGTGCTGTGGCCCAAAATCTTTCTAAAAGTCCACACAGGATCTTTCAGTTGCTGCCAATACTACACTTTCTCTTTGGCGAGATTCCTGGCTCTCCTGAGCCAGAGTAACTCTAAAGCTCTCTCCTGCTCTTTTCTCCCCATGTGCTGCGTTCTCTTCTCCCTGCAGCCCCTCTGCCCCCATCGTGGTCAATGTTTCTGCTTCTCAGAACCAGAATGATCTTGAAAAAGATAACCCACCCCAAGCCCTACCATCTTCTTGGTTAGTTAGCTGTCAGGAGAGAGCTGCCTTTTTGGTGAGCTCCTAAAACCAGTGCTCCTTCCACATTCTGAGATAATGTTCCTCTGAGAAGAGAGGTGACTGACGCCGAAGAACACTTGATTGGATGACTGGTCACTGGTCTGAACCCGAACAGACCAGGAAAAACCTCGGAGAACATTCCTGTGAGAGACCGCTTTTCCAGGGCTGGTCACCCCAGGTAGGCAATCCGGAGGGGCGGACCCCAAAATCCCCGTTTTATTTGGTAGGACCCAAAACTGACGGAGGCAAGCATCTTACACGTGCTGAGAATCGGAGGCGGGAACAAGTCCTGTCCTGTCTTGTCTTGATGTCATGGGACCCCAGGGCTGCCCCCACTTCTTGAATTCTGAACCACTCACCAAACTACAGTGACAGTGCCGAGTGCTTGCTGTGTACCGTTTCGCTCAATCCTCGACGCCGGCGTGTAAGGTAGGCAGTTACCCCATTTCACAAATCGGGAAGCCAGTGCTCAGCAAAGACAGTCCAGGACACCACCAGCGTGGGCTTGGGGTCACAGTAACGCGTGACAGGGTAGTGCGCAGTCTCAGCGTTGTCTGACCGCCAAGTCAGGGCTCCTCACCGCTCTGCTCCTCGAGCTGTGTTCGCACACTACTGAGTTAGCCCTTTCGTGTGGGGGCATGAACCAGTCCCGTGTGCCCACCGTGTTCATGGAACCAACTTTGCAACTTCTCGTCCTCTCTCCCAGCTCACCGGGACTGGAGCCAGAGCTGATGGTACAGGAGGGAGGAAATGCCGGCGGCTCCCCCACCCCGCCCCCGACACACACGGACTCAAGGGCTGGCTTTGGGGAGTTCCTGCGACGGATGCCTGCAGTGGCCCCTTGACCCCTTGACCCCTTCACCCCGGGAGGCTTGGAGTCCAGTCCACACCAACCCTTTAAGCTAATGCCTCAGTTCTTTTCTGTCGAGCTACATGGAAACCCAGGTGCTTCCCTAGCTGGAAAAGTTGGCTTTGGGAACAAGACGGTCTCGACTCGAAGGAGCTCTCTCTTCGACAGTGTCCCCTCTGTTACCTTCCCGAGAGGCACAGTCACACAGGCACACGCAAGCTGATGGGACACTTAAGATTCTGGCGGGATCAGCTTAATCTGTGGCTTCGATTTATTACAGAAAACCAGCGAAAGCCTAGAACAACATTTTTATAAACTACTGGGGGATACTATAAAGCTGTGGAATTTCGTAGGTCTAAACTGGTGTGTGTGCTGCATGTAAATGCCTCCCAAGAGCAGCTCCTTAAAAAAAATTTTTTAACAAGTCACATTTAATTTGTATTATGGATCCACGACCTATTTTATGTTACATAACTCTTATTTCCACTTATCCTATTTATGATGATATATTCTAAATGCTATAAGACAATAATAGCAAGAACATTATCATTAATTTTTTGGATATATTTTATTGTTTATGCTATTTTAGTTGTCCCAGTTTTCCCCCTTTGCCTCCTTCCACCCAGTACCTCCCATTCCCTTCCACAGTCCCCACCCCGTGGCTCATGTCCACGGGTCGTGCATACAAGTTCTTTGGCTGTGCCATCTCCTATACTGTTATCACCCCCTGCCTATTCTGTAACCACCTGTTTGTACTTCTTAAACTCTTCACCTTTTCCCCCTTTCTCCTCCTTCCCCCTCCCAACTGGCTACCATCCCAATGATCTCTACATCTATGATTCTGTTTCTGTTCTGCTTGTTTGCTTAGTCTGTTTTTTAGATTCAGTTGTTGATAGTTGTGAATTTGGTGCCATTTTAATGTTCATAGTTTTGATCATCTTCTTCTTTCTTAAATAAGTCCCTTTAACATTTCATGTAATAATGGCTTCATGATGATGAACTCCTTTAGCTTTACCTTGTCTGGGAAGCACTTTATCTGCCCTTCCATTCTAAATGATAGCTTTGCTGGATAGGGTAATTTAGGTGGTAGGTCCTTGCTTTTCATCAAGAACATTAACTTTTTTTTTTAATTTTATTTTAATGATTGTTCAAATATAGTTTTCTCCCCTTTACTCCCAGTCAAGCCCACCCATTCCTCCCTCCCAATTTCCCTCCCATTACCACCCTCAAGAACATAAACTTTTAAAATACACAAGTATATTATTTGTGTTTTTTTAATTTTTGAGATATAATTACCATACAGTGGAATGCACCTCTTAAACGGGCAGCTGGATGAGACCTGACACTTGTATACAGTAGTGTGGTCACCACCCAAATCAGGAAGAAGAACATTGCCATCTCCCTCCCAAAGTTGGATATTTCATTTTATTTTTCATTAAAGATTTTATTTCTTTATTTTTAGAGAGAGGGGAAAGGAGGGAGAAAGAGAGGGAGAGAAACATGATGTACAAGAGAAAGAGCGATCAGCGGCCCCTCGCACGACCCCAACCAGGGCCTGTGCCCTGCCTGGGAATCGAACCGGCAGTCTTTCACTCCACAGGCCAGTGTGCAGCCCACTGAGCCACACCAGCCAGGGTGGCTATTTTATTTTTAAAGCAAAAATAGAGGAAAATTAAAAGCACCCTTATCTCAACAGAAGAAATCATTAGCACTTTAGTGTGTTTCTTTAGTGTGTTTCTTGCCTTTTCCATGCCTAATTGTTTTTATATGGTTTACTTGTTTCTTTCGGGATTACTTAGAGACCTACTAAGTGCCAGATTCTGGGGAATATAGCAGCAACTGTAACAGCCCCATCATTACCTTCCTAAATACAAACAAACTTCAGACAATGGTAAGTGCTAGAAAGAACAATGACATGGTGTAAAAGGGGACAGGAGAGCAAGGCTATTTTTCATAGGCTTGTCAGGGAATGCCTCCGTGGTCGATTGTGTGTGTGTGGGGGAAGTGCTGATTCGGACTCTGGACTCCAGGACTGTGAGGGAATCAACTTTGGTTGTTCTAGGCCCTCCAGCTCGTGGCGCTATGTTTTCGGGGGAAACTAACACAACGCTCTTTGCTTCCACTCCCTCTGCCAGCGACTCTTTTCCCTGTCTGTGTCTTTAGCCGGACTTTAAACTCTGCTTAAGACAGTTACAAAGCCTGTTATGGGTGTTCCTGGATCTCAGGATAAAATCCAAAGTCTTACCTAAGCCTACGAGGTCTTCTGTGATGTAACCCTGACCTGCCTTTCTGATCCCATCTCACACTGATTTGGCTGGCCCTGACCTGCCTTTTTTTTTTTTTTTCTTTTAATTTGAGAGAGAGAGGTGGGGTGGGGGGGACGTCAATTTGTTGTTCCACTTAGTTATGCATTCATTGGTTGCTTTCTGCATGTGCCCTGTCCAGGGATTGAACCCACAGCCCCACAACCTTGACATATCCAGACAATGCTCCACCAACTGAGCCACCCGGCCAGGGCCTGACCTGCCTTTTTAATCATATCCCATACCCCTCACCTTCTCCTTTGTTTCTTCCCAGCTACCCTTGAGACTTGCATGGTGTGTTGCTCTGCTAAGGCCACACACTGAATGAAGAAAAAAACAGAAAATGACTGTCTCACAGTCTGGAAGACGGCGGCTGGGATCGAGGTGTCTCCAGGGTAGGCTCCTCTCCAAAGCGGTGAGGGAAGGTCTGCTCCAGGCCTCCCCTGGTGAGCGGAGACCGGCGGGGGTGCCACTGTGCCTGGGCAGGCAGTGGGGCGCACAGATTTGTGCTCAGCCTGGCGCCGGCCTGCCGAGGCTCAGGCCCCAGCTCTGCCACTGCCTGGTGGAGCAGTCTAGGGGGCAGTCACCTCGGAGCAGAAAAAAGATTCCATCTTTTGCAAAGTGGGGGTGATCCTAATAGCTGCCCCTCATCAGACTGTTGTGTTAGCAGCTCCTGGGCTTGTCTCTGGCATGCTCCCCCAGCTGGACAATGTGCATTTTGAAGGCGGGGACCGTTTTCCTTCATGTGTACAAGGCCCGGCCCAGAGGAGCCCCTCGGCTTGGGGCTGTGGGACGGGGCGAAGGAATGAGCACAGGCCCAGCAGAGCAAAACCAAGCAGACTTTGCACGACTGGAGGCAGGAAAGGGGCAGTGTGACCTGGACAGCCCCGGCACCCTGCACGGCCCCTGGAATGTGCAAGGCTTTCACAAACACCTGGGATGCCTCCGGAAGGCCAATGAGGAGAACGCACAAAACGCCAGAAGGACTCAGAAGGGGTCAAGGCAAGGGTGACTGAGCACGCCAGGAATGACGTAGGGGCACGGTGGCATTTAGGAGGAGTCCAGAAGGACCGAGCTGCCGGCCTGCCCTGTGGCGTCTGTCTCTGGAACGCCAAGGCAGGTCTGGAGAGCACCGCCTGGAGTGAGTTCTGTGTCAGGTGGAGGAATGCATCCGAGAGGTGCCTTCCTGCAGCCGTGAGTAGCAGAATCCCAACTCATGGCGGTTCCGCCAGGAGGGGAGCGATGATCTCATGAAGTAAGAATGGAGGAAGGTCAAGGTCTGGATTGGTTACACCAGCAGCTCTGCAACCTTACCAAAGCCCTGGGCCGGAAGCACTCCCAAGAGACGCCCCCTCACAGTCCACGAAGTCAACCACACTTCACCTCCCAGGAAGGACTGGCGCGCGGCCTCACCACCCCAGATCACATCTGGACACTTGTGCTGCATTCTTATCGAAGAGAAGGATCATGATTAGTTGTAGCCGATCATCTCAATCCTATTCCCCTATGTGACAGATTGGACAGGGAGAGTCACTGGACTCGACTTTGGCCAGTGAGATGGAAAGAGAAGGCTGCTGGAAGTTCTGGAAAATATTTTATTCCCTGAAAAAAAAAAAAAAAACGGTGAAAATTAGAGAGTGCTTTTTTGCTGCCACCTCCTTCCTTCCTTCTCAGGATGGCTGTGTGAGGATGTGGTGCTTGGTGTGCCAGCAGCCATTTTGTGACCCAGAAGCAGTGTTGCTGACGTGCTGAGGATGGCAGAGCGGGAAAAGAGAAGCAACCTGGGCCCTTGGAATCGCTTACCTCCAGACAGCTAATACCTGCAATGCATAAACCTTGATCAGCTAAGTCCCGCTGTTCAAGGGTATTCTATCACTTAAACAGACTGAAGCATGCCTAATCGATAACATCCCTAGCTCCGTCAAAAGAAGGGCAGGAGAGGTGCAAGGAGGAGACACATCAGGGCGTTGGGAAGTGGTCGTTGCTGGGTGTTGCCATGGGGCAGAGCATTAGACCTTGTACGTTCTTATGACATTAGAGCTTGCATTAGTCAAAATTCATTCAGTCAGAAATCCAACCCTAAATAATTTCCACAAACCAGGGCATTGCTTAGCTCTCATCCAGAGAGGTCCAGGCTGGAGCTGGCCTTGGGGACTACTGTCGCCCGTGTGCAGAGCTCACTGACCACCCGGAGCTCGGTTCTCCCTCTGGGTCGGCTTCCTCCGTGGGGAGCGGCAGAGCCCCGCAGGGCTGCAGGTGCTCCTGACACCAGCTCGAGCATGCTTGTCCCTCCCCTCTCTAGCTTCCGTGTAAAATCCGGGGATTTGAGTCTCTCTGCT
Source organism: Tonatia bakeri (assembly GCA_004024845.1). Lineage (NCBI taxonomy): Eukaryota > Metazoa > Chordata > Mammalia > Chiroptera > Phyllostomidae > Tonatia > Tonatia bakeri. The sequence continues at coordinate 55,768 of PVIA01007562.1, read as the reverse complement.
GCCGTGTGCCAGAGTGCTGCGGGTTTCAGGGCAACTGTGTCCACAAGCAGCTGTGTCAGGGAGCGGGAGCTCCCCAGTGGGAGGGAGGAAGGGAGCTGACAGGAGGGCGGGGGCAGGGGGCGGGGGTTGTTCAGGAATGCAGAGCCAGGCAGAGGAAACAACCGTCATCCACCATAAAACCAACCCACCAACTGGGACTTCTGAAACTCTCCAAGGATTTCACTGCGTTCAGTAAGTACCTTTTGCACCCTATGTGGTACCACGAGCTGTGTGTTAGGAGCTGGGACAGTAAACACCATCAAGGAAAAGTCCCTGTTCCTGAAGACTTTCTGGTCAGACACATGGTCAGATATGGAACCTGGCCACTTGCAGTGCCCTGGGGCCGTGCCCCGGGGCTCTGCCCTCCACTCTGCCCAGCTGTGGGGTGAAGGGGGGCCACAAAAGAGATGTGTCTTTTGCACTGAGCCTCAAAGTTAAAGCAGGGAGACTGGCAGGTGGAAAGGGGTGGGCCAGGGTCCTTTAACAGAGGAAGCAGCAGAAACAAAGGAATAGAGGGGAACAAGTGCCTGGTGGACCCCGAGAGGGTCAGGGGATGCCCAGCTGGCTAAAGTGGGGTGTCATGTGTTTGGGTAGGGCGGGGGTCCTCAAACATGGCTGCATGTTAAACCCCCAAACCTGTACATGTTCTTTTATATGGCAGCAGGGACTCTGCAGAAGGAATTAGGTCAATGAAGCTAAGATGAGGAGGGTTGCCTGGGTCACCCAGGTGGGCCTGAGCGGCAATCGTGAGTGTCAGGAGAGCAGAGTCACAGGAGGTGCAGTGCACACGGAAGCAGCGCGAGAAAGGGCGCTGGGATGTGGGGCCGCAACTGAGGGATGTGAGCTGTGCCCTGGAGCCCCCAGAAGGGAGCAACCAGACAGGCCACCCCTTGAATTTTGCCCTGTAAGGCCCATCATGGCCTTCTGACCTCCAGAACTGTAAGTAATATGTCTGTGCCCTTTTAACCCACTGAGTTCGTGGCGATTTGTTACATCTGCAGAAGGAAACTAATACAGGTGGGGCGGGCAATGGGAAAAGGGGCCCTTTAGGACAACCTTGTCTACCCAGCAAAGAAGTGGGGACTTCCTCTCCCACAGGGCAGGGAAATGAGGGACTGGTCCAGGCAGGCTGACCAGACGGGTGTCCAAGAGAGAGAAGTCTGGCATGGTCGTGGAGGGCATGGCGGGGAAGGGGAAGGTGGGGGCCAGAGGCTGAAGCCCAGTGAGGTGTTTAGGAGCTCGGGGCAACGATGGTTCAGTATGAGGCCAGTGCGGGTGGAGAGGTGGAGACAGATGGGAAGTTGTTTCCAAGTGGTCCAAGGGATCAGGGAGAGCTGCAGGATGGGGTGGGGTGGGGAGGGTAGCAGGGGCGTAGGTCGGAAGGGCCGGGCCTGGGGGTGACCAGTGTGCACGGCCACGGGCAAGGTGCTCCTGGGAGCTGAGGCAGAGCACTCCCGAAGGGAAGGAATGGAGTTCTTTTTGGCTTTAATCAATGAGACGCTCGTGCTGGTGACTCAAGGGCCAGGGCAGGGGCTGCTTCTCCTTCCCCATCCTGCTTCACCTCTCGGCCTGATACAAAGACACAAGTCACGTGGCAACCCTTGCACTCAGCCCTTGGCAAGGACTGAGGAACAATGTTCTCAGGCAGCCCTAGAAGGCGGGTGCTCTAATCATCTCCATTTCACAGACGAGGAAACTGAGCCTCAGAAAAATGGAACTACTTGCCCAGGGTCACCTGACTAGCCAAGAGCAGGCCTGGCGTTGAACCCTGGCCAGTCTTCACTTGGGAGGGAAGTGACGCTGGCCAGGAGGGGGAAGGGTCATGGCCGTGATGGTGGGCACGTGGGTCTGAAGGTGCTGCAGGGCGTCTAAAAGGAAACGAACAGCAGGCGGGGGGCCACGGGGGTCCGGAGCTCAAAAAAGGAAAGATGTGGGGATTTATTGTACATGCACGCCACGTCCACGGGGGAGACGTTGCCTGAATGTCCTCGTGCCCTGGCTGCGGGCTTCCTCCAGAGTGAGCCGCCTAAGGAAGAAAGAGCTAGCAGCCAGCATGAGGGGGAAGCTGCAGCCTTTTAATGACCTAACCCGGCAGGGGCCACACCATCACGTCGGAACCGTTCAGTTTGTCTGAAGCCAGTCCCTAAGTCCAGCCCACTCACAGGGGACTAGAATCAAGCTGCACTTCTTAAAGAGGTATGTCAGAGAATGTGTGGGCATGCTTTTTAAAACACCATGCCACCAAGCCACACTTCCCTCTAACACTTCATTCATGACATTTGAGTCACATGGCTACCCCTGCCCCAGTCCCTGGTCAGGGAGATGACTGATCCTAAGAATGGTGACTTCTGGGGCCACCCTCAGCTTCCTAGAGGCCTGAGGCTGTGTGGGAGAAGGGGGACACTTGAACAAAACGGGTATTTGGGGAGAAAGGAAAGAACGGGGCGCTTGTGGGGAATCAACAGGCAGCGTTTCAGGGAGTGCCCTGGGGGTGAGTGACTGTGACAGGCAGGGTGGGGATTTCGAAGGAGGAGGAGCTGGGTTTAACACTTAATTAAGTCCCAGGTTTTACTAATGTGTGTTGACCAAAAGAAGGAAAGGAAGATGAGTGGAGATTCCTCTCTGACTTGGAGCGCTGTTTTGTCCCCTCTGCCCTAGAAATTTCGTCACTTGTGTCCTCTGCAAAGACACAGTGATCCTTTTATCACTGAGCCTTTGCAAAAATGCTCTTTCATCATGAAAGTCAAGGCTGCGTCAGTTAAAGGATCTAGCGTGAAGCCAAGACAGGTTTTGTTTTTCCATTGAAGGGAAATCCACACAACATAAAATTAACCATTTAAAAGGGAACAATTCCATGGCATTTGGTACATTCGCCATGTTGTATGTCCACCACCTCTATCTAGTTCCAAAATATTTTAATCATCTTGAAAGGGGACCCCACAGCTATTAGCAGTCACTCCTCATTCTCCACCCCCCCCCCCACCACCACCACCCCAGCCCTGGCAACCCTAAGCCTACCTTTACTCTCTGGGGGTTGGCCTGTTCTGGACGCTGCATGTACATGGAATCCTATACTATGTGGACTTTTGTGTCTGCCTTCTTTCACTTAGTACAATGTTTCTGAGGCTCATTCCCAGTGGTATGAATCAGAACCTCATTCTTTTTTATAGCTGAATGATAGTCCATTGTTTTGACAGGCCACTGGTGTTTATCCACCCACCCAATTACGGACACTTGGGATGGTTCGCCTTTCGGCTGCTGCGGACGGTGCTTTGAGTGCCCGTTTTCAACTGTGGGGGGTGTACACCTAGGAATGAGATTGCTGGGTCATACGGTGCTTCTGTGTTTAGCTTTCTGAGGGACCAACAAACCATTTTCTAAAACTGCCAAATGTTTTCCACGCCCACCAGCAGTGTCTGGAGGCTCCAATTCCTCCATGTCCTCGTCAGCACCTGCCATTTCCTGTTCTTTTGAGTGTGGCCGTGCTAGTGGGTACGAAGTGGCAAGAGAGCTTTCAGAGGTGTCCGTTAATTACCTAATTATCTGTGTCAAACCAACAGGGTCAAAATCTTGCATTTGATTTTTCTTTAAAAAAAAAAAAGCAAGGGGGAGAAAACCCTAGACCTCTGCCCTTCATGCATGCTAATGAGGGTTGGCCTTTGAGCAGTGTGAGGTTGGAAATAAACGCGGTTAGAAGGTTAAATTCACGGACATGTGCTGGCTGCACAAAAATATGAATGTACTTCTTGTGGAAGAACGGCACTTAAAATGGTTAAAACTGCACATTTTACATATAGTTTGTCACAGTGGAAAATGAAAAGAGCGAGTTGTGAAGATTAAATGGCATGATCTACCCAAAGTACTTAGAAAAGAGCTTGGCATAGCATAAATATATACGTTATGTGTTTCTATATTATATATTTTATATTATATATATTATTTAGATATCTATATCTCAACCGTTATTTGCTGGGTGAACTTAGGGGGGACAGGTTCTGGCATTCGCTGCTCCGTCGCCGTTTGCCGCACGGTTAGGATTGCTCAGCGATTCCGGTCACTGGGCTCCAACATTTGAGCAGAGCGGGCGCAGTGCAGGCTGGGGTGGGGCATAGCGTGGGAGCGGACGTGGGTGTCAGCGTTATATATGGAACTCGGACAGGGTGATCCTCCTCGTACAGTCTTCAGGTCAGCGTATCAAACACAGTGGGGAAAAAAAAAGGAGGGGGGATTAAGAAGTGATAAATCTGCCTCCTCGACTCCTGGCTCCCCAAGGCTTTCCCAACAGGCCCAGCGGGCACCGGCAAGGCCTGGCTTTGGCCACTGTGGGATGGTCTGTCACCTCCGCTGCTGCAGGTCTGTGCTCTGAATGCACAGCACCCAGGGTCTCTCTGGGCCTGGGGTGGCGAGGGCCAGACGGCCGGTCCGGAGGGAGACAGACACGCAGGCACAGGCCCCCACGCCCTGTCACTCCCTCTCCCTGCCGGACAGCCCCTCGCCTTTCTCTCCCTCGGGCTGGGGAGGCTGCACGAGGGTAAGCTCCGCCCAGCTCTTATTTTTCATCTGGAAGGGGGTGGAGAAGAGCGTGCATGAATCTATTGCTCAGTCGCTGGAGTAAGTCCACGGAAAACAAATCCTAAAGCTTAGTATCCAACAGCCTAAGTTGAAACGGGATAGATCAGCACGGTGGGATATTATTCAGTCTTAAAAAGGACAGAAATGCTGACACGAGACGCAACGATGCCACTTACCCGAGGTCCCTAGAGGAGTCGCGTTCACACCGATGGGAGCACCGCCGTGGCTCCCATGGGCTGGGGGGGGGGGGGGGGGGGGGG
>PVIA01007562.1:0-50797 GCA_004024845.1 Tonatia bakeri | reverse complement strand
GGCGGGATTTCCTTCGGGATGATGAAATGCTCCAAAATTACACTGTGGCGGTGGTTGCACAACCCTGTGAGTGTGCTAAAAACCACTGGGTCGCACACACTTAGGTGGGTGCGCGACATAAAGTGTGAATTGCATGTCAGCGAAGCTGTGAGGAGAATAGTCCAAGTTGGACATCTTAGGGAAGGCCCGAGGTTAGCAGATTCTCCGCGGCCGTGTGCCTTTCTCCCGTTCACCTCTCCCTCCTCTCTCCCGGCCTTCAAGCCCGAACACTTCCTGGCCTGGGACACTTTCAAGCGCCTACTCCATGCCTGTCCCCCTTCCAAATCTAGGACCGGGAGTGTTCTGCTCGCCATGGATGCCCTTCAAGGGATGGGGGAAAGGAGAGGGTTTTAAGGTCAGCCAGCCTGGAATGAAAGGTGCATTTGTAAAGTGGTGTAATAATATTGCCCAACACAGTGAGATCGAAGGGTTTAATCGGGCCAAGGAGGAGGAAGAGTTGAAAATCACAGACTCGGAGACCATGCCAAAAATCTGGATGAAAGCTGAAAATGCCATCCCTGTGCCTGGCCACCTAATCTCCACAAGCTGGGCCCGGGTCGTTGGGCACTGGGTCTCTTGTCATTTGCCTGCGGGACAACCTCTGAAAGCTCCTGTGCAACTCAAGGGCACCTGCTGCAGCTCTCGCTGTGGGTCAAGGACGAGGAGGATGACCTTCGCAAGGTCATGCGATCGCACCTCTGGAGAACCGGTCTATCTGTCAGGGTTCTCTGGAGAAACAGAACCCACAGGAGATACACGAGGGGGATCCCAAACCCCAGAATTATCCTCTGGAGGGCGGGCCCCTTGTAGGACAGGCTTCGCTTGCTAGGTGAATGTTCTAGGAACCCATCTCTATCAGTATGCCAGCTGGTGTTGTTGTGAGAGGCTGTGCTCTGCTTTGGTGAATGTTTTTTTTTGGGGGGGAGGGGTTCTTTCAACGTGTCTGCCCATTTCATGATGGATGATTTAGGACCACACCTGCCCACTCTGCGTGGAGTGTTGCAGTTTTTGACCAAAAAGGGCATGACCCCCATGCACCACCCTCCCTATTCACTCACTCTCACCCCGAGCAACTTTTTTTTGTTTCCCCAGATGAAAAAAGTCCTCAAGGGGAAATGTTTTGCCAACATGGTAAAGGCCAAACAAACAAACAAATGGCAGAAGCACTAAAAGGCATCAAAATCGAGTTCAAAAACTATTTTGAGCCGTGGGAAAAACGTGTCGGTGGGTGTACTGCATCAAATGGAGAGTACTTCGAAGGCGACTGAAGTTTAAAAATGTAAGAATAAATTCCGGGTTTTGGGGGGCCTCCCCTCGTATAGATGGCATTGTCTCGCTTGGTTACAGAGGCTTTGAAGTCCCACAGTCTGCCTGTCTGCGAGCTGGAGGCCCAGGAAAGTTGGAGGTACGGTTCTAGTGTGAGGCCACAGGCCTGAAAGCCAGAACTGTTGGCATACGTTCCGGTCCAAGTCCAAAGGCCTGGGAAAAAGGAGTGCTGGCGGCCTGACCCCCAGTCCCAGGGCAGGAGAAGACCCATGTCCGTCCCATCAAGTGGTCGGGCAGAGGGGGAGAGAACTCCCCTTCCGGCCTTTCGTTCCATGCTCGCCCTCAGCATGTCTGCCCACACGCCCTGGACGGCGCGGTCTGCGGAGCCTGCCAGTTCCAATGTGACCTTGTTTCTAGAAACGCTCTCACAGACACATCCAGCAACGATGTCTGCTGAGATGCCTAGCCCCCCCACGGCCCAGGCAGGGTGACGCATGACATTAGCCCTCGCACGCAGATCTGCGGGAACGACCCCCGGTGCTGTGCTCATCAGGGTGGCACTCGCAGTCCTGAGGAGGTGACGGGGGTCTGAACGCCACCGACTGCTGAAAGGAGGCTTCTCAGTGCTCTTCTGAACGCCGGGAGGAGTTTTTAAACTGATTTTCAAATGTCCCATCTCACTACAATAGGTAACAAAAAAGGGCCACGAATTCTTTCCTCCCTGCGTGCCCTGCCTGTGCAAAGGGATTTTGCAGGTTATTCTATCAGGAGATTTGAAGTCTGCCCTAACTAGTGTAGTGCAGTGGGTTGAGCGAGGGCCTGCGAACCAAAGGGTCTCTGGTTCAATTCCCAGTCAGGGCACATGCCTGGGTGGCAGGCAAAGCTCCCCCTACAGGTAGGGGGTGCGCAAGAGGCAACCACACATTGATGTTTCCCTCCCTCCCTTTCCCTCTCTTTAAAAATAAATAAATTAACGAGAGAGACTTGAAGTCTACTCCCCCACCCCTCAAATCTGGGCTTGGCCATGTGTCTGGCCTTGCCTTAAATGTGACGTGAGAAAGCGTGACACAAGCACAGCTCTGGAAAGCACCTGTGCCTTGGGGCTTCTCTCGCTTCTCTTGGGAACCTTGTGACCACTGCCACTCAAACACGCCCAGGCTAGTCTGCTGGACGATTAGAGACGTGTCGGCGAGCTATCTTTACCATCCCTGGCTGACACGGAGCTGACTGCCACATGTGTCACTAGGCCCTCGTAGGCCATCTGACCCCAGTCGAGCCGGCCCGGAGAGGAAGAAGGATTGGACAGCTGACCCATGGAATTTTAAGAAACAGAATAATGTTTGTGGTGGTAAGCCAACACATTGTGGCGGGCGGAGGGGGGGGTTGTTACACAGCAAATGCTAACAGATACACAAACCTCCAGGATGTTCTTAAAAAAGCTTCTATAACTTTAAAAAGCATTCGTGTGTCAGGATTCCTGAGTCATTTTGAGGAAACTAGAAGCCCAGCATCTGCTTGTTGCTGCGTGAAGACTGGCACTGAACTGGCCCTCTGAGGCCAGCAATCAACCCCTTGTGTGTTGGAAGAGAACCCCGCGCAGAGGAGTGGGGAACCAATGGGCGCAGGGCCCCGGCTCCGACCTCCTCTAAACCCACAGAAGGCTAGTGACTGAGAGCAGTTCCCCGGAAGGCCCCTCATGGTTGCTTAGCTCCAGGGTCTTCTGATGGACTAGATGGACACTGTCCCAAAGGCCCCCAAGGCCACATTAATGGGGAGAGAGGTAAGCTTCACCCAGGGCTGAAGGCAAAGTCCACCCAGACCATGTGTGATGGAAACATGTGGGTCGGAAGGGCTAGCTGTCCACCGGTCCCCTCACTGCCTGGAAATGCTTGGGTCATTCGGGGGTGGCCTGGGATGCCAGGCCCGTCACAGGGGCCCCTGGCTGGTAGCAGTGAGTAGGCATGACTAGGAAGCATATGCCATTTCAGGTTCAAATAAACAAGCACATATAAACGGAGGATTAGTCTCTATGAGATGAAAGCTGCTTAGGTTCATTAAGTGCCTATTAGGTACAGGTGGACTCCGTCCCACTGGCGGGAGTGAATCACCTGCTTCGGCAGCGCTTCTGTTTGGCCGACAGGGCATCTCAGCAGAAAACAACACAGATGTGACAGCAAGGGAAGCGGGGGTGAAAAGTTCCCACGACAGGCTGCTCCCTTCCGCTTCTGTGACCTAGCGCGCACTGCCTAGACGTTGAGAACGGCAGCCTGCGGTCGGACACAACGGCATTCAAGTGGTGGAGACGGGATCTGAACTGACGGTGGGAAGCGGGACGGGCTGCACGTGGCCGGGCCGGCAGGGAGTGACCTTGGATGGCGGGTGCCACTTCTCTGCCCTAGTGTTGCCATCCCCGGGCGAGTGCCAAAGGAAACAATGCAAATAAGAGTGCTCTGTGAACCGTGGAGCGCTAGACAAATATTATGCCTTCGGACGCCCTAACATTTTATTTTGTTATGTTTTGGGGAAAGGTAACATGTGGGTGGTAAAACCAATTTTCAAAAGTGAATTTTCAAACGGTCCAAAGGAGTATGGTAAATAAGTCTTCCTCTTCCCTAGGACCAGGTTTTTTTGTGCCCCATCTAGAAATATTCTATGCATATGTAGATAGTAAAATAAACATATATGTATATATGTATACACACACACACATACTCATTCATACTTCCCTTTGGTTTAACACAAGCTGGTGTATACCATAAAAAATATCCTATACTTATTTATTGTTTTATTTTAAAATTTTCTGGTTTTTGGCTTAACAACAGGTCTTTTTTCCTGCCCAACTTTATTGAAGTGTAATTGACAAATAAAACTGTATGTACTCAAAGCATACAACATGATTTGATATTGGCAGACATCGTGAAATGATCGCCACAATCCAGTGAACGGACACACCTATCCCCGCAGGTGGTTGCCTTCGGAATTTGCTTGTTTGCAAGCAACAAAGGCTTAGAGGGCCTTTCGGGTCTGAGCAGAGATCTACTCTTTCCCGCTGAACAGCTTCGGACACTCCGTGTTCCGTTGTCGCCTGTGGGATGCCCCGCAGGGCGTTCCACCGTCCCCTGTGGGTGCGGTTTCTACTCTGGGCTCCCAGCAGCGCTGCTGCGGTTATCCTCGTACATTCGGCTTTTCGCCCTTGTTAGGGAGGTGCTATTTCAGTTTCCAGAGGCGCTGCTAGCTCGTCCCCTGCAGATGGTGACTTCTACAGGAGAAAGCTCTCTGTCTCATCAAGAAACAGGCAGTCATCGGGGGCTTGCATCTGATGAAACCAAGGAGAGAAGTTCATTTTTCCCGGGGGGGCCCCTTGGGCCTTCACTATCTCGTAAGGCAAAGTGGCTGAGAGCCCACACGCCGGAGACAGACCGCCCGGGTTCAGATCCCAGCTCTACCATGTACCGAGTGCCACCTGAAGCAGTGGAGGGACCTCTCTGCGCCTCAGTCCCCCCATCAGTCAGAAGAGCAGAGCAGTCCCAGCTACTTCGGGTTTCTCAGCCAGCCTGGGCACTACTGCTAGGAAGCGCTGGGCGGTCCTCTGCTCGGGAAGGCGGGGCTGTGCTGTGCATGGGGGATGTTTAGCAGCACACCTGGCTCTACCCACTAGATGCCAGTAGTCTTTCCCCTTCAGTTGTGACAGATGTAAGTGTCTCTAGACATTGCCCAATGCCCTCTGAGGGCGGGGCAAAATCCTCCCCTCCCCGGTGAGCCTCAGTGGCTGACTGTGAAGGATCTATGAGTGAGTTATTGTGTAGAAAGCACTTAGAACAGAGCTGGTATACACAGTAAGGCTATAGAAAGGTCTGCAATTATTATCACTCCTGAGCCCTAAGGCTTACCTTATGGAAAATAAATAGTTTCGATAATAAGTGGGCTGGAGCGAGACAGGGAGCATTGTTAAGCCCGTATCTGATTCCACCCCAGAACAAGACTCCGGTCCCTCTTCTAAGATCATGGGTCAGCAATGTCAGTGTTAATCACAGTCTGATCCCTCCGGGGTTCCACTGAGGGACTCCGGGGATCCTGTAGCAAACTTAACAAGACCCTGTGCTAGTTAATGGCCGGGTCAGCTGTCACCGGTGCTGCATACGTCCCTTTTACGTCCCCTCCTGCATTTTCCACGTGGCGCCTGCTTCACGTCACCTTCAAGCTTCCCATAAATCCGTGGCCCCCGCAACAACAGGCTGCCCGCAAAATTCCCCCCATAAGGGAGGGGCGCATCCGAAGACAAAAAGGGAGAAAGAGGAAGAATAAAAAGGCTGAGTTTCTTTAAATTTCTGGCTCCGTGCAGCGGAAGCATTTCCAATGAAAAATAAAGAATTCTTTCTTCTGTGTCTATGTCAGCTGGCATCCAGCTTGTGCCTCGTGAATAATGTCGCCGCATCGTTATTCTGTCCCACAAGGTGAGACAAAATGAGCAACTTAACAAGCAGAAGTGTGCTTGTGGGGAGGAAAGGGCTCATTTAAAAGCTTTTTCCAATAACGTTGTTGTGTTCCCTACTATTTTACCACACACCCTCGGGTTTTTTTTTTTTTCAAACTAATGTGAAAGTTGTTACTTTGCATACAAGGTGTATAAATAATGCCTCTTGGAAGCCCTCCCCCCTCCTTTTTTTTAACTGCTTTTAGTCTTTTGGGATTCCTGGCGTGTCTACAAATAGATTAGCCTCTAAGAATTCTGAGTAACCATGGTTAGAAAAAAACACTGGTTTAATTAGCCATGGTCCTATTTTTGAAATTACATCTGCGCTCTCTCTCTCTCAGATGAGGATTGGTCTTTGCAAAAACTTCAAGACGATGGATTTTTTTTTCTGGCGGGAGGGGAGCGCGTGTTAGTTTTGATTTGAATTAATTTTCATGCTTTTGAAGGCGAAATCAAGAGTATTGAGTGAATCATGTAGCATCATACATTAAACATGATCAACTGGAGAGAGCTGAAGAGAAATGATTGCGGATAAATGAATCGCCGGGAATCCTGGATCACCGGATGTGTGCTGCTGCTGGGCGGAGTGACGGCAAATCACCGTCTGCATTTCTGCTTCGCGCGGCTTTTTCATCTCTAACCCCCCAGACTTGATTAATCATTGAAGTGATGAAAATTAGAGCGCCACGTGCCTTGCTGAAGGGGCACGGGGAATCAGAAAGCAAGCGCAGAACCTGCAGGACTCGATGCCCGAGTTTGAAAGTCTTTACCTGGTTTCTCACTTGACCCTATTTTTCATTTCTGAAATAGTGGTTGCAATGGCCACCGCTTTTTTAGAAGGTAAAATTGTAGCAAGACTTCTTCATATCAGAACTCTTTCAAGAGTGTTTCTCACTGCCTGCGATGACAACTCTCCAACGATACTTGGTTTTGTTTAAATGTGTGCCCCCAAAATCATCTGGCGTGGGGGGTACTCGAAATTTTAATGTTTATTGGATACAATATTAGTCCTGACTTCAGCATTTGTCCTTAAAGAATTCTGAATGTAGCCCTGGCTGGCGTAGCTCAGTGAATTGAGCGCGGGCTGCGAACCAGGCATCGCAGGTTCGATTCCCAGTCAGGGCACATGCCTGGGTTGCAGGCCATGTCCCCCAGCAACCGCACATTGATGTTTCTCTCTCTCTCTCCCTCTCCCTTCCCTCTCTAAAAATAAATAAATAAAATCTTTAAAAAAAAAAGAATTCTGAATGCACGTGGAAATCACTTTTTGTTTTGGTTGTCTATATTAGTCAACCAAAATTTATCTATATTTTGCTGCACACAGATCACCCCCGAATCTGTTAACTTACACAACCAAAGGGTCAGGAGTCTGGTGTGGTGCAGCCAAGCATCTCTAGTTTAGGGTCTCGAACAAAGCCTAGTGAAGGTGCACTGACCAGGGCAGAGGTCACATCGCGGACTGATCAGGGCACTATCGCTTCCAATCTTGCTCGCAGGGCTGCAGGCAGCCAGCAGGCAGCCCTCACTGCCGGGGGGCAGGGCTCTCCAGAGGGCAGCTCTGGCATGGCAGCTGTCTGTCTTCAAAGCAAGTGAGTGACAGCGGGCAGTCCCAAATGAAAGCCACAGTATATTGTAAACTAATCTGGGAAGTGAGAACCCCTACTTTTTTCTTTTTGTTAGAAAGAAGCCACTAGGTCCAGCTTATGTTCAAGTAGAGGGTATGTCACAGGGTCTGAACACCAGGACAGGATCATATGGGGTCATCTTAGGTCACCTGCCACACCATTTCGTCATAAGGCACATTATCCTGTCATTAGGTAAAGCCCTCTCACACCTCAGTGGCTGTTAAGTAACCATCATTTCAGGTGTTGAGAATTCAGGCAAAGAGTTTACAGTGATAGATAGTCCTTGGTTCTGGGTGGTAATCTCTCCATAAAGAAAAATGGGGGTGGGGAGTATCTAAAATAGAATGACAGTAGAGGTTCTCTCAGTTTTCATTTTAATAGGAAAACATAAATCAAATTTTAATGATGAACCTTCACACATTCCAAGTGTGAATGGAAAATGGTGTAGTCACTTTGGGGGAAAAAAGTTTGACAGTATTTTTAAAAGTTAAATGTGAATTTACCATATCACTGAAAATTCCATTCCCAGGAATCTACTTGGGAGAAATGAAAAGATGTGATGACATAATGTTTACAAATGTTCACAGCAGAATTATTTATAGTAGCCAAAAACTTGAAACAATCTAGATACACGAATACACAACTGAGTACTACTCGGTGATGCTGAGTGAAATGCTGCGACGTGGATAACCCTCAAAAACAATACACTAAGAGAAAGAAGGCACACGAAGACCACCCACTGTAAGATTGCATAGGAAAGTCCGGAACGGGCAAGTCCACCGAGACAGAAAGTAACTTAGTTGTTGGGGCTGAGGATGGGAACTAGGAGTCACTGCAAATGGGAGTGAGGGATCCTTTTGGGGGGAGGGAAAGATTCTGAAATTAGTAGTTATGGTTGCAAAACTCTGTAAATATACTGAGAATCATTGAGTTGTATAAACAAAATGGGTAAGTTCCATAACGTAAATTATACTTTTTTAAAAAAGATTTTATTTATTTATTTTTAGAGAGGGAAGGGAGGGAGAAAGAGAGAGAGAGAAACATCAATGTGCGGTTGCTGGGGACCGTGGCCTGCAACCCAGGCATGTGCCCTGACTGGGAATCGAACCTGCGATGCTTTGGTTCGCAGCCTGTATCCAATCCACTGAGCTACGCCAGTCAGGGCCCCATAATGTAAATTATACTTTAATAAAACTGATAAAAATAGTTTCAACAATAATGGGTGAAAACTTGAGCTTTCTCAGCGTAAATGAAATCAAGTTTAATTGTGTCAGTTTCAGGCCTTGTTATTCCACTTCCCTTTTTCCTTCCATCTGTCTGAAATTTGGTCCTAAGATTGAATTCTGGGGACTTGGTCTCTGATATGGCTAATTGTCAAATCATTAAGCTACAGAAAGTTTATTGTATTTCTATTATGGTCATATTTCTTTTTCCTCCTCTGGTTTTTAAATCTCAATTTCCTTTGGGTTAATTTTTAAAGGATTTTGCAACTACTGGTTTAAAAGAATTCTAGTCCTCCCTCCCCACCCCCCAGTCTCCTTTTTACTCAGATAGGAGATAAAGCTGATTTCCCTACTTTTCAGGTGTTTGCAGAATATAATGATCATTTCTGCCTGAACTAAATAGGAGATTAATTTCAATTTGGCTCCTGGAGACTCGTGGCTTAATCATTCTCTAAGTATACTATGTTTTTATCTGGAACATTGAGGGGAATTTTGGTGTTTTCTTCCTATCATTTCCTAAAGTAACTTCACTTTTTTAAACACTGAATTCTTCACTTAAAAAAAAAGTTACGTACTTGCTTCCAGTTTAATTGCAACATATTTAAAAAACGGACTACTGTGCTGGCTAACAACCTAAGTTAAAGTAAAACTTCTAAAGGGGCCAAGGTCTAAAGTTCGCACATTCTTGTGAGGTCTGTTCTGCCTCCACCGAAGGAGACCCCATTATCCATAGCTCTACCAATCACGTACGCTTCCTTCTGAGTCTCATGAATGAAGAAAAAGAAGTTCAAGTGAGGGGAAATGGGTTCAAATGAAGGTCAGATACCCAAGAGTTTTCTGGTTACTGTGTTGCAGGGGTGGAAAAAGTGGGGAAAAGGTAACCAGATGTGAATGGCCCCGGGAGGTTGCTTGATTCCCACCATTAGTCTTGGCAGGGAAACAGAGGACGGCCTGCCTTTCAGACGCCAAGTGACATTGAGAGAGCCTACTGTGTGCCAGGTGCTGGGGATACACAGAAAACTATGAGATGCTTGTGTCCAAGGTGCTTTACACGTAGCAAGACACAATGTCCGCCCTGCCGGCATTCGCAGGCCTTTTTTTAGGTTGCATCAGGTGGGGGCAATCTCGGGTTCTCTTAGCAGTCTGAGGACGCTGAAGGAATATTGGGGGGCGGGGAAGAAACGCTTCCCTCAAGTCCTCCGTACTAGGCCGGCCCCGCAGGCAAAGACAGACACGCCCTCTCCAAAGGGCAGACCCGCCTCGAGGAGGGCGGACCTGGGCTGGGCCGGCCGCCGGGCCCTCGCCCGACCCCCGCGAACGCGGCCCAGCGCGGCGCCCGCTCCTCACGTGTCCCTCCCGGCCCTGGGGCCGCCTCACGTTCTGCTTCCGTCCGACCCTTCCGACTTCCGGTAAAGAGTTCCCATCCCGCACCTCCGCGCCCACCCGGCAACGCTACGGGGAGCCTCTCTGTGTCCGGCCCCCGATGCGCTCGGCGGCCGCAGATCCGCGGGGCCCAGCAGCGGCCATCGAGCCTCGCCGCCTACCTGCGGCGAGGTGGCCCGGCCGGCGCTCGCTCCCGCGGCCGGAGCGGCGGGGCGGCGGCATCGCAGCTGCGGCCCCGTATCCCTCCGCCGCCCCTCCTCCGCCCGGCCCCGGCCCCCCTCCCTCTGGGCAGCGCTCGCCTCCCTCCGCCTCAGACTGTTTTGGTAGCAACGGCAACGACGGCGGCGCGTCCCGGCCCGGCTCCCGGCAGCTCCTCGGATTCGGCGGGCCTCCCCGCCCATTCGTCGTCCTCCTTCTCCCCCTCGCGGGCCCGGGCGCCCCCCCGGCCGCGCTAACCCGCGCCTCCCCGTTCGGCGCCCGCGCGTCCCCGCCGCGCTCCGGCGTCTCCTCGGCGCGCCCGGCTCCCGGCTGTCCCCGCCCGGCGTGCGGGCCGGTATATGGGCCCCTCACCATGTCGCTGAAGCCCCAGCAGCAGCAGCAGCAGCAGCAACCTCCCGCAGTCGCCAATGCCCGCAAGCCCGGTGGCGGCGGCCTTCTCACGTCGCCCGCCGCCGCGCCGTCATCGCCTTCAGTCTCGTCGTCCTCGGCCGCGGCTCCCTCCTCTTCGGTGGCGGCGAGCGCTGGCGGCGGGCGGCCGGGCCTGGGCAGGTGGGTGTCGCGCCCCAGCCCCCTCCGCTCCGGGCTGGGCCCAGCCCGGGCCTTGCATCCCCTCCCCCGCGTCCCGCACGGCGTCCCCGCCCCGTGACCGGCCGGGCTTCGGAGTGGGGGGGCGGTGGGCCGGGGGCCCGCAGTGGGGGTGGGGCTCCCCGCTCGGGTCTGGAGCCCGGGGGGTTGGGTGGGAGGCGCCGCGGGTCTCCTCGGGGAATGTCAGGCCGTGTCCAGCCTCCTGCAACACCCCACCCCCTCCCCCGAACGGTCAAGATGGAAGGACTGGGCAGCCTCCCTCTCTCCGTTTAAGCGTTGGGGAGCGGTTCGCAGGTCTCGGCAATTGTCAGCTCCTGTTCCACCTTCTTTATGCCTCCTCCGCCCCAAATGGGGGATGCTCGGGCAGCGCCCCCACCCTCGGCTTGACCGTGAACGGGGACGGGTCTTGGGGTTTTGGTTCCGTCTCCAGAAACTTGCCCACTCCCCCCGTGGGATTAGCGGGGGGGGGGCAGGCAGGGCAGCGTCCCTCCCTCGCCGTTAGTGGGGCAGCTCGGGGCACATCTGGGGTCCTTAGGGTCTGTCCCGGGCCGTGGGCCACCCCGCCCGCCCCTGGGTCCAGGTGGGTGGGCCGTGGTCCCTGCACCCCGCGGCCTTCAAAGGGAAGGCGGCGGCCGGGCTCCCGGCTCCCGCAGCGCTCCGCCCTCCCGCACCTGGGGGTGGGGAGGCCCGGCCCCCTCCCGCCGCCCCGCTTCCCCCGCAAGGCCTCCTGCGCGGGCGGCGGCCGAGCCGCAGTGCCGCGCTGGGGCCGCGGGAGGGAAGGCGCCTTTGGGGAGCGGTGGGCGAGGGCCGCCCGGCGTGCGTCAGAAGTCCGGGCGGGACTGGGGGCCGGGGGGGCGCGGGCGCGCCGCGCGTGTCCCCAACCCCCGCCCCGAGTTCCGAGACTTTGAGGGGAGCGGGGTTCCAGCAGGGGACGTGGCGGGGCGCCTGGAGGCAGAAATGCGGGTGTTTATTTGCGGGGTCTCCCCCTCGCCCCCTCTACCCAGGTTGGTGGTAGGAACGGGGGGCGCAGGGCTGCCTCGGGTAACCGGGGCTGACCCGGGAGGGGGTGTGCGTGGGGGTGGGGGTCAGTTCGTGTTTCACGAACTGAGAAAATGCTTAGTGTTCAGACGGGGCAGCAAATGTCAATAGACTCCATTCCTTTGTGGCCAGTGTCCTTAACGCGGGGAGCGCCGCCAGAGGCACCAAGGGCACGCAGGGCCGCCCCGCGTGCCCGAGCCCCTCCGCGCCGCCCCGGGCTGGGCGGCGGCGGCGGTGGGTGACCGGGGTCCTCCTCAAGCAGACGGACATCCTGGGCCTTGGAAGGTGGGATAAAGGAACATTTTTTTTTCTTCATCAATTTCTTTTTGAAAACATTTTTAACAATCCATTTCCACAGAATTTTCATTTGCGGCAGAAGTTACCCATCAAGATGAAACGGAGCTGATTTTTAAGTGCTGCTGCCATCAGTGCCGGGGGTGGGGGGAGAACATGGGTTTTTTGACTCCTGCCCGCCCTCGCACACAGTTTTGCCTTCTCTGAAACCGCTGCAAAAGCTGTATCCAGCTAAACTCTTGTGCACGGAGTGCCTGTTTTCCTGGCTAATCCACTGAGGGTTCTGTGACTTCAAGTTCCCCTTTCTCGGTGGTATCCATAGAGAAAGATGGGAAAACTTAAATACAGTTTTTCTAGAAAAGGATGATGCATTTTTCCCCCTTCTTAGATATCAATCAGAAATCTAGCAGTCAGCTCGTTCAAAAAAGAATTAAAACTAAGACTTTTAAGTTGCATTGGCTCTCAGACTTTAAGTTCTTGAGGTAAATTGTAGCCCTACTCTTTTTGATGAAGACATGGTTCCGTACTGTATTGGACTCCTGTAATGTGAAATGTTACTGTGCATGTCTTCAGTTAATGTACTTGCAGAATTCTTTCAGTTCTGAATCACTTACCTGGGTTCCTTATAAACAAACCAGTTACACTTTCTGGAGTGTCCTCACTGGGGTTTGAGTGTCAGCAGTTAAGTGAGTGTCTGGGGCCAGCAGTGAAGAAGAAAATGCAGCATTGGGTTTGACGTGTTTAGAGATAGAAAATGTTCTTGAAAGTCTGGAAATTCACTTGTCTGCCTTAAATAGTACGATACAACATTTCTGGGTCTTTTGTGGGGAAGGGTGAATAGTTGATTTGAATGGCTTTCAAAAATTCTGCCTTTAATTGTCACGTACATTTCAGAAGGTGGCCTTTATTCCCTTAGAACAAGGTTACCACAATATTAAAGTTTGAACATAATTTTACCTTCATCCAATCCTTATTTTGGCTTTTTACCTTTTCATTTTTATGTAGTTTTAGTGACGGTTATTTTGTGTTTAGCTCCCCCCCCATCATTTTTTTAAAGTTTCTTCTTAATCGTTCTGTTGTTGGGAATTGCATTTCCACATTTTTGCTATTATAGATAATGGTGCAATAAACATCTTTATACTAATAGCTTTCTGGTTCAGTCTAATTATTTCCTTAGAGAAAGTTCCCAGGAGTGGCTTCACTCGGTCAAAGGGCTTGAAGGTTTTCAAGGCTCTTGCCAGCTGTGCCCTGCAGTAAAGGTTCCGGGGCAAGAGGGTGGCTCTGTAGAATGGGTTCTCTGTAGTTTGTCCGACTCAGTGGGGAGTTCCAAGGGAAAAGTCACACTTACTGTCAGAGGGCATACGTCACTAAGTGCTTCTGTTAGTTCCCTGATGGTATTTGTGATTCGGCTTTCTCTGAGGACTTAGTGACACGGTGTGTGTGACTGAACAAGTCGCGTAACAGAAAGCTGCACTGAAAACTGTGGCTGTTAGTGTTAATGAGGAAACACAGTTTCTTGTCTGGTGCGCTGATACCTGCTACCTAGAAGAATGAGAGTCCTGAGGAACTTGTTCTAAAGCTTTTTGGTGGTTTGTTGTTTTGCTAACTTCCCTCATTGATCGAAGTATTTTTATTAGCTGCTACCCCGTGACAAGTTTATTTTTGGTAACTTTTATGTAGTTTCATGGCACTGTTGGGAATTACCGCTGGTTAACCCATATCTTTTCCTTTTCCCCATTTAAAACAAAAGGGATGGGTTTACAACCTTTAACCATAGTCTCACTTCTAATACTTAAACGTTAACGTTAAAGAGTTTGTTTGATGGGATTAGGGTGAATAGAAAGCTTTAGTTTTTGTAATTTTTTTTTTTTAGTATTTTATTTATTTATTTTTTTTAAGATATATTTATTTATTTTTAGAGAGGGGAGGGGGGAGAGAGAGAGAGAGAGAGAAACATCAGTGTGCAGTTGCTGGGGGACATGGCCTGCAACCTAGGCATGTGCCCTGACTGGGAACCGAACCTGCGATGCGTGGTTCGCAGCCCGCGCTCAATCCACTGAGCTACACCAGCCAGGGCAGTTTTTGTAATTTTTGACTTTGTTCTTTTAGTGCTTCTTCTCTGAAGGCCTTGCAATTTAGAAATTATACTACAATTTAGTTTCATTGTTCATTATGCTTCCATTTAAATGTCAGTGAGACGTTCATTTCTTTAAATGTCTTTAGAAGAGCCTAAAAAACTTGGGTTTATTGAACACACAGTTATTGAAAATACATGTATAAGGCAGGTGTAGCTGCTTGGGATCTATCAGTGAATAGAAGATAGCTGCTCCCTTGGTGTTTACATTCTAATGTGATGAACCAGACCATGAACATGACATTAGGTTAGCAAACTCTGTACCATTAGATAGGAGTTAGGAGATGAGAGGGGAACACGTTAAGGATGTAATATGGGAGGTTGGGGGAGGAGAGTGAATTTCAATTTAAAATGGATTAGGGGAGGCCTTATTGAGAAGCTAACATTTGAGGAAAGTTTTGAAGGAGGTGAGGTAGTTAGCCATTTGCTTTTTATCTAGATTAATTAGTCACATAGCCCCATTTGTAATTTATAAGGTTTAAACTGCATCATCTTGTTAATTTTGTTTTTTTTTTTTTATGTGGGTATTGATAATAACCAAATTTGAAGTTGAACCAAAAAAGTTAGTTGGCATCTAGGTCATTGGAGGCAAGCTGTGGTTGCCTGTTAAAAGAGACACGTTTTTGTTGTTCTGTTGGGCTTATTTGTCAGTTTAAGTTTTCATTCCAAGTACTTAGAGAAAATGTACTTTAGAAAAGAAAAGATTTTACTTATTTATAGAGAGGGGAGAAAGAGAGGGAGAGAAACATTGATGTAAAATAGAAACATTGGTTGGTTGCCTCTCTCAGGCCTCTGGCCAGGGGCCCAGCCACAAACGGGGCATGTGCCCTGACCAGGGACTGAACCTGCAGCCTTTCAGTTCGAAGGCCAGTGCTCAATCCACTGAGCCACACCAGCCAGGACTAGAAAATACACTTTTTAACATTGGGCGAAAACCTATATCATATTGCGTATCAAAGAAAAGTCTCTAGTTGGTTAAAGATTTGCTCCTGAAAAGTCAAAACATTCATAGTATCAGTCATGGTGCTCCTTTTTGGGGGGGAGTTAAATGTAAACTTGTGTTTTCTGTGTTTCTCTAATTAGAAAGACAGTTACAATTTTACACAGGGGATGTTAACTCATATCGTAGCTATTTAATAGCCATATGTTTCAACTTAAAGGAGGATCTGAGTTTTTAGCCCTAAATAGCTACAGCTGTGTTAGAACTTATATTCATTATAACAGAGTGTTTTTATACCTTAAAGTGAATTATAAGTTTTTAGAAATTTTTTTTCCTAGAACTGTAATTTTCTATTTGGGCTAGATAATAATAGTATTTTGGTAATTGCATAAAATGTTGAGCCTGAATGAAACTCTTGTAGCTATTTCAAATGATTATGACAGCTTCAGTGGAAATAGTTTATTAACAGGCTTACCTGCTACTGTATCTTTTTAAGTGAAGGTACTTTTTAATTTCACAGTGTATGTGGGTCAATCTGTGACTGTTACCGTACCCAGAGTTTAAGAGGTTGGTACAGTGGTCTTTGTCACTGAAGTGATGAAGGAAAAGTGGAGTGCCCTTTCCTCTTTAGGTCTTTATGCCTCCTTAGATGTTAGACAGACTTCAGGAAAAGGGATGTGTTGTACCAGAAAATGTACTCATCAGTGAATAGGAAGCTGGTGTAAAGCCTTTGAAAAATTTTAGCATCTAAATCTGGAATTTGTAATATAGACACTTTGAACCCATAACCTTTACTAGCATGACTTATGATTGGAATTAGATTGAGGTATATTTTAATGTTTTCAATATCCTTAAGTATGGTTTTCTATTCAAAAAGAATTTCTTCTGCTTTTGAAGATGAACATTCTATGGTAGAACATTAGTATTCTGCACAGAGGTGCTTGCCAAATGAAGCAGAGCTGTAATTTCGTAGGCAGGTGTGTCGTAAACTACTTTCCTGTTACTTAAAACACCAATTCAAAAGATTTTGTGTAATATGTATTACATATGTATAAGGTTTAGAGCTTTCAGACATGTATAGATGTGGTTCCTGACCTTTACCCATTTATAGTATAATACAGAAAGGAGATGTACTTGAACTAGTGTTCAAAATAGATTTGTTCTTGAAGTTAATAAATTGAGACAGTCTTTGAATGAGTACTATGTCAGTTATATTTGAAAGTCCTATCTCATAATTTGAAAAACAGCTTTAAATATTCATTGTAGAAAAGTAAGAATGCAGAAAAAAAAGAAAAGCTCAAATCCCTGTAAAATTAAAATTGCCACAACCTTTCCTTCAAGAGAAGTACTGTGAGAAGTTTGGCATACACTTTCGGGCTCTTCGTGAGCGCGCACAACACACACACGGTAGACAAAGCGGCGGCATGTGGCACACTGTTTCGGGTTCAACAGTGTGCATCATCCTTTAAATATTTGTTTCCCCTAAAACTAGCGTTTCAGAGCATGAAGAAATAACAAAACCTTATTTTACAATAAAATGGGAAAACCCTAAGCTTTGAAAGGCTAGAGGACTCCGCGTGGCATGTTTGCGGAGTTTGGCGTCCCTCCCTTGAAATGAGTGTGGGTGCAAACAAAGCCACGGTGCGCATTTTAGAGCTCAGAACCGCACACAGCCCCTGTTCTTCAGTGTGTCTTTCTGCAGCCTTGAACTTGGCTTGCTAGAATAGGAAGTCAAAGGTATATGTAATTTCGTACATATGTGATATGAAGTCTACTTCAGTGCTAATCCCTTGATTTTGTTATTTTTAATGGGTTAACATTGTTATGGATCTTGGTAGTCTATGAAAATTTCCCACACCCATTATTAACCTTAAGTTTTATTTGCTGAAAATTATTTGCAGATGTATGCACATGAAAATTTGAAATTTCCTTTAAAAAATTCTTACATAGATTACTTTAAGCCTTGAAGTTGAGTCAAGTGACAATAAAATATCAATTCATGCCATGATTAATAGCTGACTGCTTTTTGGGACTGGATAAAATGGCATTCTGTAATGGAGTCTTTATAAATTCCATCAGTTTGTGGTATGAAGCTTGTCTGAAATGTAATTATAAATGAGAGTGGCTTATTATTAAGTGTATCAGACCTTTAGAATGTTGTCCTCTTGCAAGTATTACCTTGAGAGGATTTATCTAACCCTGTTGTCAATATTTAGTATTGCCAGTTTTTGTTTGTACTGCTTTTTATGGAACATGTTAAAAAATATTCTTAGCAGTAATCTTCGTAAATATTCAACATTCATCTTGATTATAGTTTTAGTTTTGAAAAAGAAAAGACTAATTTAGAACCATATTGTGCATTTTTCTTTTGGGGGTCATAAACATTTTTTTGTGGACCTTGTGTAGTTAACTGTTTATTCCTGAAACACACTTGAAAATCAGGTACAGAAAAGATTTAAAGTCTTTGCAGATTACAGAAAGGTAAACCCTTCAGGGCATCTCTCAGAGTTTATTTGCTTTTACTTTGCACGTTATTCTATGTAGTTTGCTTTTTTGATTTACAGATTGCCAGCCAGTAGAGAGGTAACGCTTTTAGGGGGAAACATGTCGACTGCCATTAGAAATAACAGCATGATAATTAAGAAATGGGAGCATTATAAAAAAAGGGGTACAAGGCCCCAGAAAGTAGTCATGAGCTGCTTATTGATGGGGATACATTCCGAGAAACGTGTCGTTCGGTAAAGATCAGAGTCGACCTACACAAACCTAGATGGTATAGCCTACTGCTGTGATTGCGCGTGCTGTACTTTTATACGGCTGGCAGTGCAGTGCGGTGGTTTATACCAGCATCAACACAGACATGTGAGTAATGCGTTACATTAGGTGATAGGAATTTTTTGACTTCATTATCATCTTACAGGCCCACCATCATATATATGGTCTGTCATAGAACGAAATGTTGTTACATGATGCATGACTGCACACCATCCCAGCTGACTGTAACTTTTAGCTTTGTGCCATAGTAGACCCCAGAGGTGTTACTATTTCATAGCACAATGTAGTTAATTGGCGAGTTTGTAAGGGTGACTCATAAGACAAGGTTAGCTTGTTTTTCATACCTCTCAAAGAGGTATTTTTTAAACTGCAGGTCATGACCCCTTCGTAGATTGTAAAACCACTCCAGTGGGTCATGACAAGCATTTTTCGAAAAAATGAAAAAGAATGGAAAACGTTAAAATGCATTGCATTGTTAAGGGCATAAGAATTGTTTTAAAGAACTTCTGTGTCACTCCATGTTATGCTGTGCTGCAGTATAAAGTAATTTTTCATTGATGTAGTCAAAGTCACTATGTAGATGTACGTAGATACAGTAATAGGATAGAGGAAGGTTTTTGCAGTTATGTGTAGGCCAGGGTTGCCAGATTGAGAAAATAAAGATAAAGGATGCCCAGTTAAAATTGAATTTCTGATAAACATTGACTAATTTTTTAGTATAAAGATGTTCCAAATTGCATGGGACAAAATTATTTATCTGAAATCCAAATTTAACTGGGCATCCTTTATTTTATATGGCAACCCCAGTCTAGGCTAGAATTGGGGTTCACCCCCTGGTAACTAAAATTTAACTCTGTGAGCCCTGGTTGGATGGCTCACTTGGTTGGAGTGTTGTTCCGATGTGCCAGGGTTGTGGGCTTGGTCCCCAGTTGGGGCACAATAAGGATCAATCAATAAATGCATAAATAAGTGGAGCAACAAGTTGATGTCTCTTTCTGTGTCTTTTGGTCTCTTCCTCTCTTTCCAATCAATAAATAAAAATTAAAAAAAATTAACTCAGGAAGGCAGAAACTTGATTTTGTTCACTACTGTATCCCAGTTTACCTGAACAGGCTTGGCACTGAGTTGTGTTTGAATGGGTATGCCACTCGCTGTCAGGCTCAGTTTCTGTATCTATTAAAAGAAGAAAATAATACTTTTTTTCAAAAGTGAGATACTACATTTTTATTATATTGCACTCTTAGCACATAGCAGACCCTCAGTAGTTTAGAATCGTGCAGATTTGGAGTTAGAACTGGCCCTGGTGATTTTTAGTTCTCATTCTTTTTATAGGTGAGGAGACGAAGGCCACAGAGGTTGTTTGTCAGGTTCTCCCGTCATTGGCTGCATAGCCAGCTTTACAATCTTGTTCCTTTTTTTTCTAATATATTTCTTAAGACTTGTTTTCAAAATTTCATGTTTAGTAATCTAAGAAAAAATTCACCTATCCAGAAAAAAATCATTTTCTAAATGTTATGATTAGCAAAGGCTCCACTTCACTGTTTTTTAAAAAATATTTTATTTATTTTTTAGAGAGAGATGGGGAGAGAAACATCAATGTGTGGTTGCCCCTTGCACACCTCCTACTGGGGGCCTGGCCTGCAACCCAGGCATGTGCCCTGACTGGGAATCGAACTGGCGACCCTTTGATTCTCCGGCCGGCGCTCAACCACTGTTTTGTTTTGTTTTCTGTCACATATATTTCAAGTGGAAGTGTGTTTGTCCTTTTTAAAAATGAAGTAACTCATACTGATTTCAGCAGCACATGTACTAAAATTGGAATGATACAAGGAAGATCAGCATGGCTCCTGCACAAGGGTGACGTGCAAATTCTCGTAGCATTCCATATTTTTTGGACACAAAGAACAAGCAGACAGGATCCAGAGGGGAGGAATGAGGAGGGGAAGGAGGAAAGAAGGGGAAGGGTCTAGTTAAAGAACAAGTATAAATGACCCATGGACATGGACAACAGGGCGGGGATTGACTGTGGTGGGGATGCAAGGGAGAGCCACAGGGGAAAATTGGAACAACTGTAATAGGACAACAATAAAACAAAATAAAAATAAAGTAACTATAGTGTTTCTCCAGGCATTCCTTTTCTTTCCTCTCTGAGTATCCTGTTCTGATTCCTAGCCTAGATGGTAAACAGGTTTTGCCTCATACGCCAGTTCTGGTTGCTGGAAGTGTTACGTAGAGGGTACTGAGATTGCTTTTGGCCTTGGAGAAGTTGTGAATAGGGAAGGTAAAGGGGTGGGGTGATTTTTTGTCCTGGGTACCGGATGGCATTTGCTGACTGTAGCTCTGCAAGCTTCTGATCAGCCACTTCTTGTCCAGATACCACTTCACAGCCATAACAGTCTCCCCAGATATCTCTCATTGTGTCCTCTTTCTATTGAGAAACTTTCAGTGGCTCTCATTACTAGTGGAATCAGATCTAGACTATTCAGCCTGAAAGTCAAGTCCCTCAACAAGCTACCCGCACTGCATTTATTCTCCAGCATAAATCAGATTCTTCCAGTCTAGCCATCTTGCCCTCTCAAACATAAGTCTTGAAAGGCTTAGCCGGGACTCCCTCCTGCACAGTGTCTCACCACATTTGCTCTGGGAGAACGCGACTCCTTCCTCTGCCAGTAGCTTCGGTGTTCGTTGTGCAGCACCACGTGTTTAAGTGCGGCAGCTCTTCCACGGATTGACTTTCTCCTTCGGATGAACTCTGAGATAGGAGCCCAGATGCACTGCGCAGCGTAAGTGGGGTGACCCCACCAGCAGATGGTCTTCCGTTTGTTTCTTTATGGGCACTTCGCAGTCAACCATTCTGACCATTTTTAAATTCTGTATGTGTACTCTGAGCTTAGTTTGTTGTTGAAGCTATCATTTTCAACAAGTGTAGCAAGTACCGAGTATTGACAGTGTCAGCATTTAATTGTGGTTGAAATGAGAGATTTTAAAAATTATAAGTAGTAAGAAAATGATGGCTTGGGACAGGATGAATTGTTCTGAAGGACAGAGATCCAAAAGTACCATTTTTATTTAGTCAGTAATAAGCAGCAAATGACAGAGAATTAATGAATGAAATGGGAAAACTGGGAAGTTTGCCGCTAAGGGTGGGAGAAGTTTGGGAGAAGGCTAAAGTAGTTCAAGTTTGACTGCAGAAACTTTTGTCGAGACCTACAAGCAGTGCTACTGTTTCACAGTCCATTCATTAAAGGGTCTAAGCCGGCAGGGGTGTCCAACCTGTGGCCCTCGGGCCAAATGTAGCCCAGGATGGCTTGAATGCAGCCAAGCACAAAATCATAAACTTACTTAAAACACCATGAGTTTTTTTTGTGATTACATATTGCAATGTATTTGATGTGGCTCAAGACGACTGTTCTTCCAGTGTGACCCAGAGACGCCATAAGGTTGGTCACCCCTGGCAGTCTGCAGTGACACGTGAGGCGGTTATTAAGAGATGCCCAGAGGAGTGTTCGTGTATTGGGTCTGCAGGCTTCATAACCTCTTCCTGTCTGTTTTGGACTTAGGAACATGTAGCTATACAAAAAAGACTAAACAGTTTTTCATTGCTCATTGCACTGTGATTTAGCTCAAATTACTAGGTAGTTATTCTTTATTGTGGTAGATTGCTGTTTAATTAGATGTATTGAGATATAGTTTACATAAAGTTCATCCTTTTTGTGTATAGTTCTTGAGTTTTGAGAGACAGATAATCATGTAGCCACTACCACACACAAAGTAGGGCCCCATAAAGTTTCCTTGAGCCTCTTTTCTGGCAGTCCCCTTCTTCCTCCAGCCCTAGCAATTACTGGTCTGCTTCATGTCGTTATAGTTTTGTCTTTTCTAGAATGTCGTATGTATGGGACCATACAGTATAACCTTTTGTGATTGCGTTCTCTCATAACGCTTTGAAGTTTGATCGTGTTAACAGTAGTTTTTCATCTTTGGTGCTGAGTCGTATTCTGTTAGCAGTATGCACGCACCACAGTTTGTTTATCGAGTGATGGACATTTGAGTTGCAGGTTTTGGCTGTTATAAATAAAGCTGCTATGAATACTTGTGTAGATTTTGTGTGATCATAACAATTACATTTTTCTTGATGAAATATAATGAAATGGGATTTCTGAGTTGTATGGCAACTATTTAATTTTAAAAGTAATTGCCAAACTGCTGAAGTGACTGTACTAATTTGTATTCCCCTCAACAATAGATATTTCTTTTAAATACTTTATTTTTCAATTATAGTTGATGTACAATATTATTAGTTTTAGGTAGAGATTTCTAATGGCTCTAATTTTTTGGCAAGACTTGGTATGTTAATCTTTAATTTCAGTCATTTAGTGGTGTTTCATTGTGGTTCTAATTTGCATTTCTTTAATGCCTAATGACATGTAAGATCTTTTCATGTGCTTACTTGCCATTTGTATCTCATGTTTGGTGACAAACTATTTGGGATCTAACTTGTGTGGAAGTAAAGGAGCTTCTTGCATTGCCTTCCTTTTAGATTTAGAGCATCTTGAGGACAGGAAGGGGCAAATGCCTTGTACAACTTTGTATACTTGAGAAGTGGTAAATTACTTATTGGTTATGTGAGCATTGGTTCCTTTATTAAGCAGACAAGTTTACCCTGCCAAGGAAAAGCTGTCATTTCAAAAGGCACATTACATTTATTTTCTAGGCATTTCATAGTTAAACTTCTTTTCTTCTTCTTGAGTACCTTGTGTTTGCCAGGCTTTGAGGATACAGTAGTGAACGGGCCAGATGAGATCTCTTTCGTCCTGGAGCTTACACACCAGTGCGGGAGACAAGGCAGAGAATTCAGATTGCCCTTGCCACTTCTAATATGTTTCAGTTGCTAATGCTTGCTTCTGTCTTATGAAATAATTGATAGAAATCTTGGGGGTGGGATTGACTGTTTTCTTCAGAAGGTAGGTCTACTATATTGCTAAGGGTTTTATTTCTTTTAATATTTTAGGGATAGCCACTGGCCAGTCACAGAAATCAGTATGTGTGAGAAGCCTCCTGATCTAAACTTGTGAAAGTCAATTAGGGTCAGGATTGAAAGGAAGGGGAAACAGTGAGTGAACCACACTGTAAGCTTCCTATTCTTCTAGGGTGTATATGTATGTGATATTGTGTGTGTGTGATTTTCCCCCATTTTATTATAACACACACACTGCTACTGGATAATCTGCTACCCTGTCCTATTTTTCTCATGAAGAAGGTAAGGTCCAGAGAGACTAAATGACTTGTTTAAATTTACTTGGCTAGAAAGTAGCAGAGATGGAATGACTTACTATTGTATTTAACATTTCTGAAAAGGCATATGCAAGTGAGAACAATGGAAGAAAGCTTGTGAGGGATTTAAGGAATGTTAAAATTATAGTTGACCCTTGAACAACACAGGTGTTAGGGGTGCCGATCCCCTGCACAGTCGAAAATCCATGTATAACTTTTGACTCCTCAAAAACTTAACTACTAGTAGCCTATGGTTGACCAGAAGCCTTACTGAAAACAGTTGATTAGCACATGCATGTTTGTAGTACCTGGTACCATGTACGTGCTGTGTAAATAGTTGTTATACTGTATTGTTTAGGGAAGAATAAGAAGAAGAGTCTGCACCTGTTCAGTACAGACACCCATTCTAGGCCCAACTACACAGTGCGTGTCGGCAACAGCCGTTTTTTCCTGCATGGTTTTGACCTGCAATTGTTCGGATCTGCAGGTGCGGAACCTGCCGATCCAGGGGGCCGACTCTATTATCGCAGTTTCTTAATTCGTTCACCAGATAGTGAACATTTGGGCTGTTTGCAGTTCTTGGCTATTATGAATAAACCAGCTTTGAACATTCTCATTTATTGCTCTTGAATGATTACCTAGGAGTGGGATTGCTGTGTTGTATGTTCAACTTTATAAGAAACTGCCAGACTCTTTTCCAAAATGGCTGTACCATTTTCCCTTCCTGTCAGCAGTGTCTGAGAGTTTCAGTTGCTCCGCACCCCCCCAGTAGTTGCTACTGTCAGTCTTTAATTTTACGCAGTAGATCTTACTTGGTTAAATGAGCATGTCTTTTGTACATTTATTCAGGTTTTTTTATCTTTTTATTAATGTATGAATTCTTCATATATTTTGTGTATAAGTCCATTATCAATATCTTTTGCAAATATTTCCTCATCCGTGGATTGACTTTTCATTTTAACAGTGTCTTGCAAAGAATAGACTATTTAAAAATTTAATGAAGTCTAATTTATCAATTTTTTGCTTTTATGGTTTGTATTTTTTCTGTCCTGTCTAAAATCTTTGTCTAATCCAAGGTCATAAAGATTTCCTCCCAGCTCTGACTGGCGTGGCTCAGTGGGTTGGGCATCTTCCCGCAAGGCGAAAGGTCACCGGTTAGATTCCCAGTCAGGCACATGCCTGGGTTGCGGGCCAGGTCCCCACTTGGGGATTGTGTGAGAGGCAACTGATTGATGTTTCTCTTGCACGTTGATGTTTCTCTCCCTCTCTTTCTCCCTCCATTCCTCTCTATCTAAACATAAAAATAAAAATCTTTCTAAAAAGTATTTTCTCCCGTATTTTGAAAGTTTTAATTTAAAATTTTTATGATTGGGTCATTGATCCTTTTCGAGTTAGCCTTGCTCACCGCTTATTTATAGCAGCTTCTTTGTACGTTCTTGTAGGACTTTCTGCTTAAATGAGCATGTGGCCTTTTAAAGACAGTTTTCCTTCTTCCTGTCCGATCATTGTGCCTTTTGTTTCTTTTGTACAAGATAGAAGCTTCAGTTTGAGTGTTTTATCGGGTTATTTTTCTTTTACATTTTGTTCTAATAAGGATTCACATGAGGTTCACAAGTTGTTTGGTATGTTTCAGGTCTGTTTTAATGTATTTACAGTTTAACCCTTCGTTATTTTATGCTAGGTGCTTTTGATTTAGTGATCAGTACAAAGTTCTTGGGTTTATGGAACCTGCTCATAGCATTGTCACCAAATGTACATTACTAAAATACACACCTTAATGTTTTATCAGTAGGGAGATCAACCTCAGTTGGATTTCTTCGTAAAGCTTAAAAATAATGAGAATAAGAGCACTTTCATGACATTTCTCTCTTTTTAAAAAAAATGAGGAGGGGAAGAGAGAAACAGAGACAGGCACTGAGAGAAACATTGATCTCCTGTTCCATTTATTAAGGCTTTCATTGGCTGCTTCTTGCATATGCCCTGACCTGGGGATCAAACTTGCAACCTTGACTTATTAGGGCAATGCTCTAACCACCAGAGTATCTGGCCAGGGCTCATGACAATTTTTTATTATACATACATTAAACTTACATGAAAAGTATTTAATGCTATTGAGAAGTTTTTTTTAGAAGTACTGGTTTGTGCAAAACAGCCATAAATTTTGTTTTTAAATTGCAGTTATTAACACTGCAGCCACATTTTTTTCAGCACAGAGGTCAGCAGACTTTTCTTGGTAATGACCCAGGTAGTGAGTACTGGGTTGGCCAAAAAGTTCATTTAGTTTTTTATGCAAAATAAACATTTTTTTTCATTTTCATCAACAACTTTATTGATTTGGGTATTTTTAGTATGCTGGCTATCTTCTGCATTGGCTTCTAGTGGGTAGAGGCCAGGGGTGCTGCTAAAGATCTTCAATGCGTAAGAGCCCCACAGCAAAGAGTTATTTGGCCAGAATGTCAGCAGTGCCAAAAACCTTCACAAACTGCTTCTGACACCTTTGATCAGTCACAGCACCTTCTCCACACACTGCACAAGTCTTTCCTCTGCATTTCAGTTGTATTTTTTCCTTTCTTGAAATCATAAAGCATAATACACTGAAAATATTCTTCTTCCATCCTCAATATTAAAATGGCTGCACAAAAATTCACCAATTTTGAAAAGTTTTTTTAATGCATGCCGATATGACAGCTGCCACAGTACAGTCTTAACAAAATTGTTTCTGATGAAGTAAAAGAAAACTGAGCCCTACTGGAGCCATTGTACCGAAAAAACTAAATGAACTTTTGGCCAACCCAATATTTTAGGCTTTATGGGCCACATAACTTCTTTGTTACATATTCTTCCTTTTTTTAAACAACCCTTTAAGAACTTAAAAACCATACTTTAGAGGCCAGATGAAAACAAGTTGCCAAACCTATAGTTTGCTGATCCTTGATTTAGAGAATGATTGTGAAAGGTTTCATTTCCTTTTTTTTTTCTATCCCCTCTTCTTTGACCTGCTCACGGACTTACTGAGCCTGCGTTAAGTGTGTATCATGTGTAATGTGCAGGTGCTCCGCGCTGACTTGGTAGATGGTACAAAGGTGAATATGATACTGCCTGTCAACCTTGGCGTTTGGGTTTTGTTCCACCCGAGAGCTCCTAGCCAAGGCATGATGGGTGTTGTAGTCTAGGTGTTTATTTTGCCACATGATGTGCTGTTTGGGGCTACATCTGTTTCTGGTACCTTCTGATTTTCATGAATGCAAGGCTGCCAACTGCACGGTTTTCTCCAGTTTGGGTCTGTGACTCCCTGTGGGAGCATCATTTTTGGATTTGCACAGAAAGCATCATGTGATCAGACCCTGAGCAGTGGGCATATGACGGGTTCACCAACAACCATAATGCAGGGCAGATACGCTAAATTCCAATCTAGAGACTTAGAGAGAGCACCATATGTTTGATTGGGGTGGCATGGTTCAAGGAAGGCTTCTTTTAAAGGTAACATTTCAGTAGGCGGGGTAGGATTAAATTTTTATTTACCCCCCCCTAAAAAAAATAGATATTTTGGTTAATAAAGTAAAAGTAAGTCACAGTTTCTACTTTTTTTCTCTTTCACATGTTTATTTTCAATCTGGTATTTGCAGTCAGCAGTGCCTTCTTCTTTTGTTGGGTTGGCCAAAAAGTCTGTTTAGTCTTTTCCGTAAAAGGAGACACATTTTTCATTTCCACCAATAATGTTATTGATTTGGATATTTTGAGTATGTTGGCTATCTCCCACATAGTATAATGTTGATTGTTCTCAGTTAATGTTTTCATTTAATCACTGTCAACCTCAACTGGTCTACCTGACCGTGGAGCATCATCATCCAGTGAGAAATCTCCAGCATGAAACTTCATAAACCACTTTTGACATGTTCAATACACCTTCCCCAGTACACTGCACAAATCTTTTTCTTGTGTTTAAGTTGCATTTTTCTTTTTCTTGAAATAATAAAGCATAATATGCCAAAATGTTGCATATCTTCTTCCATCTTCAGTATTAAAATGGCTGCAGAAAAAATCTCCAATTTTGATGTTTTTTTAAATGCATGCTGATATGACAGCTGTCACTATAGAATCTGAGAAAATTGTTTTGACTGAAGTTAAAGACAACTTACTGCTGCTAGAGCCATCTTAGGGAAAAAAACCAAATGAACTTTTGGCTAACGCAGTATATTAAATAAGATGAAATACAATATTTTGAAGTGAACTATAAAATAAGATACAGGGTCTATTTAACAGCAGTTTCTAATTTTCATTTTTCTTTTACATTAAAGATTTCATTTGTTTATTTTAGAGAGATGGGAAGGGAGGAAGAGAGAAACATCAGTCAGTTGCCTCTCATACATGCCCTGAATTGGGGACCAACCTGCAACCCAGGCATGTGCCCTGACCAGGAATGGAACCAGTGACCTTTTGCCCTGAGGGAAGATGCCCAGCCACCTGAGCCGCACTGGTCAGGGCTACAACAGTTACTAATTTTTAAAAGTATTTTGTTTATAAATAGTTTTAGGCTTAACAGAAAAGTTCACAACAACAGTACAAATAATTCTGTATGCTTTACCTATCTCAAGTAACATTTCACTACGTTAATTTTTTAATTTTCTCTCTAATGTTGAAATATACATATGTAATTTAACATAAAATTATTTTATCAAATGTGAGAGACATGGTGCTCCTCAGCCCTGCAAACTTTAAAATGTATTTTTTAATAACAAGGACATTCTCTTATAAAACCACGGGAATTAATAGTATGTCAAACTATTATCTATAGGCCGTATTGGAATTTTACCAGTTGTTCTTCTAGTGCTCTTTACAGCAAATAAATAATTTTCTCCTTGGTCCAGGAGCCATTCTAGGGTTATGTGCCACATTCAGGTGTCATGTCTTTATGGGTTCTTTTAATCCGAAGTACTTCCTTTGTTTTTCTTTGTCTTTTATCACTTGACACTTTAAAAAATTAGTTATTTTGTAGAATGTCCTTTAGGGCTTGCCTGATGTTTTTCTTGTGATTCAATTCAGATTGTGCATTTTTGACAGGAATAGCACAGAGTGATGCATGTGTTCTGTTGTGAGACACCAGGAGTGAAAAACATGGTATGCGTTTGACCCGTCGCAGGTGCGGTTAACTTTGATCACTTAGTTAGGGTGGTGTCTGCTGGGTTCCTTTACTATAGAGTTATTTTTTACTGTTATTAACAAATACCTTGTGGGGAGTTATTTTGTAACGATACTCATTTACATACCCTGTTTCTCCTTTAGTAGATTTAGCATCCAGTGGCAATTTTTATTGTGGTTATCAGATGGTACCTCCTAATTCCATCATTCCTTGTACTGTGCATGAGTAGTTGGGATTTAGTTGTCAGGTCGGTAGTAGGATGAGAGGAGATGGAGCATGAGGTGAGTTCTTGAGGTGAAAGAGACCGGGGTGCTGGCTCAGGGTGGCACGCACAGTTTTTGTGGAGAGCTTACCCTTCCCAGCCCAGAAGCTGTGAGAAAGTGCAGAGAGTCCAGGTGGAACGCCCCTCCTTCCTGATGGGTCGGTCTTTTTGTTACAAAATGCCCTTTTCATCTCTACTAATGTTTTTTTCATTGCTTTTTTAAAAAGATTTTATTTATTTTTAGAGAGAGGGGAAGGGATGGAGGAAGACAGGGAGAGAAACATCAATGCGTGGTTGCCTCTCACGCCCCCTACTGGGGACCTGGCCCCCAACCCAGGCACGCACCCTGACTGGGAATCAAACCTGCGACCCTCCAGTTTGCAGGCTGTCGCTCAGTCAACTGAGCCACACCAGCCAGGTGTGGCTCTTTAGAGAGAGAGATTGATTTTTAGAGAGAGAGAGAGAAATACAATTTGTTGTTCCACTTAGTTATGCATTCATTGGTTGCCCTGACCAGAGATCGAACTTGGAACGTTGGCATATCGGGGTGACGTTCTAACCAACTGAGCTACCCAGCCAGGGGAACATTGTTTTAAAGTTTGTTTTGTCTGATAATAGTACAGCCACTCCAGCATTCTTGTATGTGCTATTTGCGTGATATGTCTTTTTCTATCCTTTTATTTTCATTCTACAGGGTCCGGCAGAAGTAATGTGTGCTTGAGTGTGGTTGGTAGGGTAATAATATGGGTGTAATAATTCATAGTTTTAATTAGAACATTTCACCTAAAATGTCATATGGTGTGCTTGTGTGTGATATTGTTATATTGTAGGTTTACATGCTTATTATGATTTTGTAATAAAAAAGGGGTGTTAGTTGTGCCGGATCCAGTACTTGTTTCTTTGAATCTAAAGTATCTCTTTTATAGACCGTGTATAGTTGGATCTTATTTTTTATCCAGTTAAGCCTGTGTATCTGATGATTCTACTAATAATCTACCAGTTACCTTTGACTACAACCTCCACTGTTTTATTTTTTAAGCCTCACCTGAGGATATGTTTATTGATTTTAGAGAGGAAGGTGGGGGGTGAAAGAAAGGAAGGAAGGAAGAAGGAAAGGACAGAAAGAAAGGAAAGAAAAAGAAAGAAAGAAACTTCTGTGTGAGAAACATAAATTGGTTGCCTCCTGTACACACCCTGACTCAGGATTGAACCCCTGCAGCCTAAGTATGTGCCCTAACCAGGAATCAAACCTGTGACCTTTTGGTGTATGGACGACACTCCAGCTGAGCCACCTGGCCAGGGCAACCTCCACTGTTTTTGGAGCACTCATAGGTGTGAACTTAACTACACACAGTTGCAAAGGAAGTTACTTTGGGAAGAGAATCTGAGGGGTTTTTGTGTGTGTGTTTTTAAGTCAGATTTATTGGGGTGACACTGGTGAACAAAACTGCACAGGTTTCAGGGGCACAGGCCTACAACACATCGTCGGCACACTGTATCGTGTGTTCGCCACCCCAGTCAGTCTCCGTCCATCACCGTTCGTCCCTCCTACACCCTCCTCCCCTCCCCCGTCCTTCTGTTTTGTTTTAATTGTGGTAAAATATACATAACATGAAAGTTACCATTTTAACCAGTTTTTAGAATCTGTTTTTATTAAATTTATTGAAGGAATAACACTGGCTAATAACATTACATAAATTTCAGGTGTGCAATTTTATGATAAATACAGCATCTGTATACTCTAGTCTGTGCTCACCACCCAAGTCTAGTCTCTAGTCTCCTTCCTGCACGGTATGTTTGACGCCCTTCCCAGGGTAACACCATTCTGTTGGCTGTCTCGAGTTTTATTTTACTTGCTTGTTTTGTTTCTTTTTGTTTTATATCCCATAGCTGAGTGAAATTGTACAGTTTTTGTCATTCCATCTGGCTTATTTCACCTATAATACTCTCAAGATACATTCATTTTGTTGCAAGTGGCAGTGTTTCATCTATTTTTATGGCTAGGTAGTGTAACCTTTTTTAAAAGTAGTTTAGTGACATTAAATACGTTCACATTGTTGTGTGACCCTAACCCTAACCCACCTACAAACCAAAAAGTTGCCAGTTCGATTCTCTGTCAGGGCACATGCCTGGGTTGTGAGCTGGGTCCCCAGTTGAGGGTGTGTAAGGGGCGACTGATCAATGTTTCTTTCCAACTCTTTCTCCCTCCCTCCCCCCCTCTCTAAAAATAAATTATTTCTGGGCTCTCTATTCCTTTCCTTTTTTTTTTAAGGATTTTATTTATTTTATTTTTAGAGAGGGGAAGGGAGGGAGAAGGAGAGGGAGAAAAACATCAATGTGTGGTTGCCTCTTACGTGTACCCCACTAAGGACCTAGCCCGCAACCCAGGAATCAAACTGGCGACCCTTTGGTTTGCAGGCTGGCACTCAGTCCACTGAGGCACACCAGCCAGGGCTCCATTGGTTTTTATGTTTGTCCTTATGCCAGTACCACACTGTTAATTACTGTAGTTTTGTAATAAGTTTGAAATTGGGAAGTCACAGTTAGCTTTTGTGTGACTTGAAGTTTATAATAATTATTCCTCTCCCCATGCTGTTTTTTCTGCTGTCATTTATTTGTTGAAACTGTCATTCATTAGGTTGAATTTACCACATTTTGGATTTAACTGATTTGTAACTTCATGATATCAGTTAATACATTTTGCCCCGTGTTTCCTGTAAACTAGTAGATTTCTAAACTTGATTAAATCTAGGCTCTGGCTGCAGTACATCAGAAGGCACTTTTTTTTGAGTTAGAGAAATTGCCTCCTGTTACCTATCTTCAATAGTTTCAAATTCATGCCATCTTATTTCATTTTTAACCCCATCAGTTTTCTCCCTCTGCCTTATTTTGAAGCAATAGAAACTTACTATTTTTGTAAACTTCTTGGTGTTAATTTGGCATTTTGAATCACACTTAAACCTCATTTAAAAACTATTAGAAGCTGAGAATCCTGAATATAGTTTTGTTAAATCTAATCAATCTAATCATAAGTATATTTAGGACTAGAATGTGATTTTGGCTTTTCTTTAATGTTCATTTTTGTTACTGTATGAAATATTAGTATGCTTTGTTTCAAAATACTAAAGAAAAAACAAAAGTAAGGCATACTCTGAGTGGATCCAGAAAGAGAAAAACAAGAATGCATTGGGGATTTTACCAGTTTCAGAGAATGCTGCTATGATATGCTAACATTCCCCTTGGGTGCCCAGCCACCTGGTATATCAAAGGAAGCCGGTGGTTTCCACACTCCGTACCCCTTTATACCATGGTGAGTCCTTTACTGTTTTCCTTGTTGAACTATTTATTCTAAGTAAATTGGATTGTCAAAACAATTGGTGCTCTTATAAGTTAAATACATAAATGTATAATCAGTGGAAAAATAGTGTGACTGCTATAAAAGAACGTTATGTTTTAGACTCTCAAACAGCTTTGTGGAGATGCCACAGGAGTTTAGGGGCATGTAATTGGTGCTGTTTGCTTCAGTCTTCCAGCTGTGGGTCTCAGCAACCACTAAAGATAATCCTTTTAAGCAAGGTTTAGCTGTTTTTTTTTTACCCTTTGGCTACAGATTACGAATAAATAGAAAACCTAGTAAATTCAAATAATATTTGAAAAAAAATGTACAAATTTTATTAGGTTTAATTGTGAGATTAGCTTATTCCCTGCGATGCAATTTCAGAGAGGCAGTATAACTTAAAAAGTCTGGACTTTGGAACACCTGGTTCAAGTACTGCTCTGCTGCTCATGAACTGGGTGGCTCTGGTCAAGATGTTTAACTGCTGAGGTTCGGTTTCCTCACCTGTCTGTAGCGTAGGGGTGAGAGACCTGACATAGTATTTCTGTAGCGCCTGGTGTGTGGTCAGTTCTATAAATGATAAATTATCAGTCATATTTTTTAGACTTCAGGAATTTGTCTGCGCTATGTGTGAGGCAAAGGGTTACGGAATCAGGATGTTAGTAATGGAAGGAATCTCGGAAGTGATTTGGTTCAAGACATTGTTTTCTAGACAAGAGAAGGTGGCAGAGCCGGAGACCAGACCACAGTCGGCCCGGCCCCGGAGTGCGTTAGAGCAGCGTGGCTTTTCTGGGACCGGCACCGTTCGCACCGCGGGACTTTCTGGGCCTGAACTGTGCTTCTCTTTGAATGATTTAAGTTTGTGGCGTAATTTGAGAGTTGTTATTTTATCAAAATGAGATTCCAGTTCTGTTATTCCAGAGTAACTAATGTTTTTGAGGAATAGAACATGTCATTTTATTAATTTTTTTTTCATTTCATAAGGGGCCTAATCTTTCCTAATGGAACAAGCCTTTGGGTGTATTATGTTCTCTAATTAAATTAACCTGAAAATAGAGCCCATATTACTGGAAATTACTTGATAGCCAGCTTTGTGGGTGTACTGCATTGTTTTGGGGGCGGGGGAAAGGCACTCATTACATAGATTCCGACAGAGGCATTTATTATTTAGAAGTGAAAGTACTTTCAGTGATTTAACTTATTTGCAGATGTTTTTCTGCAGTTGTAAGCACAGTGCCTATTTTTAGAGGTGAGGGAAAAATACGGGAGGTGACTGGGCGTCAGGCACATCAGGACTAGAGTCTGTATTTTGTTCCTGAGTAGCTTTTTATAACAGAGTGATTGGTTACTTTTGGAGTAAAGACTATTATATTTAGTATTGGTTATGCCAGTAGTCTATTTTTATTTTTACTTCATTTATTTTAGTTTGATAACATTCGTTTTCTTTCCTCCTTCCTCCCTTTCGTGACCCATACCTGTGCTGGGCCTCTGAGCCAGCCAAGCTCAGAGAGAGCCGCACCATGCTCAGATGGCTTTTACACTCACTGTTGGATGAGCCCGCCCCGCAGGCTGCACCTGTTGCTTCGTTGGAAAGGGTTATGAGCTATGTTAAATTTGAAAATATTTTTAGCTTGTTTAGTTTGTTGAATTTAATAAACATAATATTTAATTTTTTCAGAGGTCGAAACAATAACAAGGGACTGCCTCAGTCTACGGTGAGTAATCTGAATGTCATTTGTTTGGGAAATTGTTAACTAAAATGTGATTTCTATACCATAGACTAGTAGCCAAGGGAAAATAACTCCCCTCTCTTCAGTGTCATAGCTCAGACATATATACAGGGACTGGCACAAATAACACCCCTTTTTTATTACATAAAAATCTTTTATTACAAAATCAAAAGCATGTAATGCTGTAGTATAACAGTATTACACTCAAGCATACCACATGACATTTTAGGTGAAATGTTCAAATTGCTGTCCATCTTGTGCGAGACATTTACATACCCTACCAACCACACTCAGTAGTGTTACTTCTGCCGGGGCCTGAAGGTAGGTAGGGTAGTAGATAGATGTGTGTATATACATAATTTTTCTTTAAACCCTCACTTGAGGACTTTTTTTTTTCCATTGCTTTTAGAGAAAGAGGAAGGGAGAGAAAAACATTGATGCGAGAGAGAAGCATTGATCGGTTGCCCCCCCATATGCACCCAGACTGGGGATCACATGCACCTGTCCTAGGATCGAACTCACAACCTAGGCATGTGCTTTGTTGGGGAATAGAACTCACAACCCTTCGGTTATGGGGCAATGCTCCAACCAATTGAGCTACATGGGCCAGGG
Organism: Tonatia bakeri; assembly: GCA_004024845.1. Taxonomy (NCBI): domain Eukaryota; kingdom Metazoa; phylum Chordata; class Mammalia; order Chiroptera; family Phyllostomidae; genus Tonatia; species Tonatia bakeri. Next base: position 16,450 of record PVIA01007562.1, on the reverse strand, counting down.
CTCAGATTTCTTTCATAGATCAATACTGCTTGGTATAAAATTATTAGCTATATATGTGGTTTTTGATGATGACTGTATAAATGGTGAAATTATCTATAGTATTTTTCATGTATATGATGTTGTGTGTTCTTTTATAAATGACTGAAGGGAAATCTTTCTCCTAAAAAGTAAGTGGAACACCAGAACTAGAGTTTGCAGAGCAATTTGGGTTTTTGACTTGGAATTAATGTGCTATCTTTTATTCCTGTCACTTTTCTCCCTTGGAAAGGGCCTTTTGGTTTTAAATTTCAGAACTTTTTTTTTTTTTTTAATTTTTTTAAGAAAATTTTTTAAAATTAATTAATTAATTTATTTTTAGAGAGGGAAGGGAGGGAGAGAGAGAGAGAGAGAGAAACATCAATGTGCGGTTGCTGGGGGACATGGCCTGCAACCCAGGCATGTGCCCTGACTGGGAATCGAACCTGCGATATCTGGTTCGCAGCCTGCGCTCAATCCACTGAGCCACACCAGCCAGGGCAAATTTCAGAACTTTTTATCAATGAAACTAAATTGGGCATGAATGGGAGAAGGTATAAGTTCCACATGATGAAAGAAGATAAATGAGAAGCCTAGTAATTTTTGAGACTTTGTCTTTTTTGGACAAATTTTCTTTTAGAGTGAGGGAGACACATACTTTGTAGTATGTAATAAGGTGTGGTGTGGCTGATTGACCCATGTAGCACTATCCTTGATTCATGTGTGCTGAGAGCATGTAGTCAAGGGTTTTCTATAGAGAGGCCCACAACTCTGTCCTGTTGATCTAGTAAGACATTCTCAAGCCTTTTAGTGTACAGGTCTCTGAATTTTGGTGCACACAATTTTATAACAGTCACCATAATCAAGATAGTAGGACAGTTCCATCACCTCCAAAAATCCCTTGTGCTACTTTATGGTGAAACCTACTCCCCAACCATTGATCTGTGTAGTCTGTTCCTATGGTCTTGTCTTTCCTCACATACGCAAATCCACTTTTGCTTTTTGTATTATGTATAGTTGAAACATTGTTGGTTAGTATGACTGATTTTCATTTTGAACACCTAAGCTTCTATTCTCTAAGGAAGGAAAAGACTATAGTAAACCAAATCTTTCTTTAATGCATATAAGGTATTACAAACCTAACTAAACATTTTGTAACAAAATAAATGTTAATTGTAATAGATATGCAAGGATAAATACCTATTGCTAATAATGTTTTTTCTTAATATTCCAGATAACTTTTGATGGAATCTATGCAAACATGAGGATGGTTCATATACTTACATCGGTTGTTGTAAGTTGTCAGATTGTTGGGGAGAAATTGCCTTAGGAGCACAAGAAAGTAATCTTAGGAAGTTATAAAATGTGGGTGAATGATTCTCTATGTAACATTTTTTAGGTCATATTTAATCAGGATAATTTAGAAAAAAAGATAAGAATTCTACCCAAATTATGGTAACTCATTATAAAAAGCATTCTTGTTAACACTGCTGTGTACATAATAATTTTAGTAGTTTTTTAGTGTGTTATTTTGTCACCTAATAAATTTGGAGTTAGAAATTCTTCAGTATTTAAGTTCCTACTGTAAATTCTGAGCAAGATACTCAAGAATTTTGAGAATTCAGTGTATTATGTTTTAAAGATTTTTTATTCTGTCAAGTGAACACTGGATATGTTGAGTGGAGCCTGATAAGCTATAAAAAGTAAACTGAAAACAGTTACCCCCATGACTGAGTAGCACACTGTTTCTTTGATAAATTCACTGTATGTTTTTAGGGATCCAAATGTGAAGTACAAGTGAAAAATGGAGGTATATATGAAGGAGTATTTAAAACATACAGTCCTAAGGTAATTTTTACTCTCTTCCTTTTTGTTAAATGTGAAAGCTGATGAATCATCAATAGCCATATGTTTGTGTGGTTTCCCAACAGTGTCTATTTAGTTTCTGATTTAGCAGTCTAGTTATAAGGTGGGTGTGTTTGTCACATTTTCACTCTCAGTGCTTTACCTTTAAAGTACTTTTTAAAACCACTGTGAATGGTTTTGCTCTTTAGTTTCAAATACTGATTATTTTACAGATGGTATATATAATCAAAAAGACTTGTTGCTCCATGTGATTATTAAAATACTTTGACATTTTCAAGCATTGCGGGCAGAGAGGGCGGGATCGGGCTGTTCATGTGTTTGCTCTGTTGTTACTGCTGATGTGCTGAGGACACGCCGTGGTGGCAAAGACCAGCTTTCAGGTGAAAGGGTTTTAGAATGATGGGAAGGATCACATTGTATTTCTGAGAAAAAGATATAACTACAAATTCTCTTGAGATAGATTATTTTTGCCAAAGGCATGTAAGAATAGTACTTTGATGTGCTAAAGAATGCCTGTCAAGTTTTAGTTTATAAATGTTTAAATATTTACTCGTGTTTTTCATTTTAGTGTGATTTGGTACTTGATGCTGCACATGAGAAAAGTATAGAATCCAGTTCTGGGCCAAAACGTGAAGAAATAATGGAGAGTATTTTGTTCAAGTGTTCAGACTTTGTTGTGGTACAGTTTAAAGATATGGACTCCACTTACGCAAGAAGAGGTGAGTTTTCATTTCCTAAATATACTTCATGGTTTATAAGATTTGTTCAAGCAGACTCTACAGGCTTTTTAAAAAAGAAATATGAGCTTTTAAAAATAATCTGATTAAAACAAATGGGAACTTCATTGCATTTTTGTTGGAAAATATTTAAAACTTGAGTAGAAGATTCCTTGGTGCTTTTAGTAGGATAATGGGAGTTTGCGTTTTATTAAAAAAATAGTTTATAAAGGATTTTCTACAGTTTTATGGTTAAGAATGCTACTGATTTTATTCAACTGAAAATTTCTTGTCCCATTTGTTCTAATTTTTTTAGTTTTATAATGCTTATAATTTTATTATGATTATGGTTCTATAAATGCTCTGGAAAGAAATCGAAAGCACAGGACTAAGGTAGAAAGGCATAGAGCTGTGGATAGAAAATGATTATTTAATGAAGATAAATAATAAAGTAGATCATGTATACTAGAGAAAACATTCAGCTTGTGGGACTACATTTTGAGAATATAAAAATAATGATGTAGTTATGTTAAAAATTTAGAATGTTTGAAGTATCCATTAAGGAGGAAAATGTAGGAATTGCTGTTACTCACTTAGGGAGCATACTTTGCAGTGCTGAGTGTTCAGTAACATTGAAAGACTCTTCTGGGCAATTTTGAACTTGGTTCCAAAATTCTTAAATTGATTTTTTTTCTTTTGGTCAAATTCCACAGTCACTTATATTGCAAATTATAACTCAACAGTTGTTAATTTTTATGATTCAGTTTATGACTACAACTGTTTTTATTGTGCTAATTTTTTACTTGGCAACTTTAGAAGTTGCCAGCCACCCAAAGGTTAAAGCCTTTCTCTTGGACCTTAACAGGTTTCTCACCTATAGTTAGCTTGCTTTTCAGAAGTCGGCAGTGCTAGGTACTCTGCTTTGCAGTGTGTCTGTGTCTTTGATTCACAGCTCTTTGTCTAAGAGTCCTTCAGTCGTCCATACAAGGAAACAAGTCTTTTTTCACTGGTTGCCTTGGAGTTGATCTTGTTTATGGGCAGGGGTACAAATATATATATTTATACTTATACTGTTGCAGTATTACACTGTTTTAAATATAAAAATTGACTTTGGAACATAAGCCAAAGGGAAGATAAAATTCTAGTTCAATTTAATACATAGCACTCTGGAAAGTGTACTGGCCACAACAACAAAATGTTCCCTGTTCTATTGGGTACCAGGACATTTAGCTAACAGCCATTCATGATATGCTTTGTTTTTTGTTCTTAAAGTGAATTGGCATTTCCTAAATTTGGAATGTAACTGTTAGTTGGAGATACAGAATCCCATTCTTTGATCCTCTTCACAAGTAATTTGTGTTTATTGTAGAAAGCCAAGAAAATACAGGTCAGAGTGACAGCTTTGACAGTGTTTAGTATACTCAGTAAGTGAACAGATATATTTTTATATAGTTTTCTTGATGAGCACATCCAATAGTGGAGTAATTTCAAGTGTTTTATTTAAAGACTGTAGAGGTTTAGTGAATTATACAATTGTGTCCAAGTGCATAGTATCCTGAAAATAGTATTAAGTCACATGTTTAGGATTTCTGGTCTCTGAAGCCAGATTCTTAACACTATTCTGGCAGAAGTTGCCTTCTATGAAAGTTTTATTATAGGGCTTCTGATTAAGATGGTGGCATGGGCAGACATGGCTCATCTCTTCATACAACCACATCAAAATTATAGAACAGCCATCACTCAGAACCATGGGAAATTGAGTTGAATGGAAGTCTGACAACTAGGGAATTAAGGAAAACACATCCATCCAGACTGGCAGGAGGGGTGCAGACACAGAATGTGCTGGTCCCACATACACGTGTGGTGGCTAAGAATTCAGGAGGGATATCTTGGGACCGAGGAGTCCCGGTTCCACACCAGGACCCTCAGCTCAGGGTTCCAGTGCTAGGAAGATAAGTCCCCACAACTTTGGGCTGCAAAAATCAGCAGGGGTACATTGGTGGAAGAAACTGTTGGAGCCCCAGCTTCCGGCCAAGATGGAGGCATAGGTAGTCGCACTGTGCCACCTCGAGCAACAAAAACTAAGGACAACAAAAATTGAGAAACAAAAAACAACCAGAACAGAGAGAAATGAACTGAATGGAAGTCTGACTACCATACATCCAAACTGGTAAGGAGGGGTGGAGTCGGAGGCCTGTGGAGAGGGGTCGAGGGGTCCTGGTGGGACAAAGTGCTGGCTGGCAGGCGTGGGCGCGCAGGGCACAGACGGCAGTCGGCGGACCGGTGGCAGACCCTGGGTGTGGGAGGCAACGAGCAGACCCAGTGAGGGGCACAAGGCGGCTGGCTGGCCGCAGCCACACATTTGCATGCAGACTAGGTGAAAACAGGCAGCGACACAGACTGCACAACCCAGGGACCCAGCGCCTGGAAACAAAGCCTAGGAGCACTGACTGAAAACACCTGTGGGAGTTGAGGCTGGAAGATTTTCTCAGCCTCACAGGAGACTTCTCGGGGAAGCCCACAGAGTCCGAAAAAGTACACAAGCCCATCCGCCCGGGAGCAGCACCAGAAGGACCCAGTTTGCTTGTGGGAGGCGGCAAGGGGGACTGAGGTCCTGGAGAGAGCGGAGCAGGTGCCATTGTTCCCTCTCAGATCCCGCCCCCACATACAACGTCATAACCCAGTGACTGCGGTGCCCTGCCCTGGTGATCACCTAAGGCTCCGCCGCCCTTACGTAACAACTGCAACCAGATCAAAGGAAAATAAAAAATAAAAAAGGTGGCTCAAACAGAATTAAAAGCCCCAGAGCCAATTTTTTTAAGTGACCGAGAGATAGCTAACCTATCAGATGCACAGTTCAAAGCACTGGTGATCAGGATGCTTACAGAATTGGTTGACTTTGGTCATAAATTAGATGAACAAATGCAGGCTATGATAAGAGAAATGAAGGAAAACGCACAGGGAACCAGTAATGAGGGGAAGGAAACTGGGACTCAAATCAATGGAGTGGACCAGAAGGAAGAAAGGAACAACCAAACAGAGAAGAATGAAGAAACAAGAATTCAAAAAAATGAGGAGAGGCTTAGGAACCTCCAGGGCACCTTTAAACGTTCCAACATCCGAATTATAGGGGTACCAGAAGGGGAAGGGGAAGAGGAAGAGCAACAAATTGAAAAGTTATTTGAACAGATAATAAAGGAGAACTTCCCGAATCTGGCAAGGGAAATAGACTTCCAGGAAGTCCAGGAAGCTCAGAGAGTCCCAAAGAAGTTGGACCCAAGAAGAAACACACCAAGGCACATCATCATTACATTAGCCAAGGTAAAAATGAAGGAGAGAATCCTAGAAGCAGCAAGAGACAAGGAGACAGTAATCTACAAAGGAGTTCCCATCAGACTGTCAGCTGATTTCTCAAAAGAGACCTTATAGGCAAGAAGGGGCTGGCAAGAAGTATTCCAAGTCCTGAAAGGCAAGGACCTACATCCCAGATTGCTCTATCCAGCAAAGCTTTCATTTAGAATGGAAGGGCAGATAAAGTGCTTCTCAGATAAGGTCAAGTTAAAGGAGTTCATCATCACCAAGCCCTTATTATATGAAATGTTAAAGGGACTTATCTAAGAAAAAGAAGATTAAAAATATGAACAGTAAAAAAAATCACCAAATGGAGGGTTAGCAACAGGGAAGTAGGGGGAGGAGGAGAGAGGGGGAAAAGATATAGAGAATAAGTAGCATAGACAATAGGTAGAAAATAGATGGGGAGGGCGAGAACAGTATGGGAAATGTAGACACTAAAGAACTTATGGCACGTGGACATGAACTAAAGGGGGGAATGTGGGTGGGAGGGGGTGGGCAGGGTGGAGGGGAGTGAAGGGGGAAAATGGGACAACTGTAATAGCATAATCAATAAAAGAAAGAATAAAAAAAAGAAGAAAAAACTGTTGGAGCCCTGAGCTGCTACTCTTAAAGAACCCACAAATGGACTCTCATTCCGAGCTCCAGCATGGGAATGGCAGCTTAAAAGTCACCAATGGAATACTGGGAGAATCTGAAGTGTCTGGTATCTAGGTGAGCCGAGGCCATTGTCCCTTTTCTAAACCTTTCCTCCACAGTCAAGATGGTGCCATATATGAGACTCCCATCAACCTAACACTGTTTGACCCACCTTAGAGATCCCCAGAAACTGCCCCACCCAACTTGTGGGTCCACCTAAGCTGCTTTTCCATGTGAGTGGCTGGTCTTGGTTCCTGCTGCACAACTTCCTAAATCCTCTCCGACAAGGCATAGCTGGCCTCAGTGAGCCCCAGGCCTGGCACTAGCAGCAGCCAGCCTAGATTCATAGCTTGGCTTTGCCTGGGAATCTCCAAGCTCAGCACAAGTAGCAGCCATTTCAGATTGCTTTATAGCTCAAGCAGGGTGGCCCTGGGCAAAACACAGGTGGTGGCTGACCTTGTCTTGTACCACTCAGGAAATCTCAGGGTCAGTGTACCCAGTGGACAACTACAGACCACATTGTAGCACCACCACCCTACCCCTGTGCAGCTGATCCTACATGGAGGGTGGAGGTTGATGGTCAGTGGTCACAGCCAATCCTTGCAGCTGACTGGCCTGGGTAAATCCCTCCTATTGACCTGCCAAAAGCAACCAAGGCTCAACTACAAAAGGAGGGTGTACTCAGCTGGCACAAAAGGTGTACCTTGAGTACCCAGCTTAAGTGATAGGAGAGGCTATGCCACTGGACCCTACAGGATACCTACTACATTAGGCCACACTACCAAGACACAGAGTCAAAGCACCTCTACCTAATACATAGAAACAAACACAGGGAGGCTGCCAAAATGGGGACATAAACATGGCCCAAATGAAAGAACAGATCAAAGCTCCAGAAGAAGAGCTAAATGAAATGGAGATAAGCAATCTATCAGATGTAGAGTTTGAAACACTTTATAAGGGTACTCAAAGAATTTAGTGAGGACCTCAGCAGCATAAAAAAGGTCCAGTCAAACAAAGGATACACTAATTGAAATAGAGAACAATTTACAGGGAAACAACAGTAGAATGGATGAAGCTGAGAATCAAGTCAATGATTTGGAACATAAGGAAGCAAAAAAAAAAAAAAACCAACCACGCAGAACGAGGAGAAAAAACAATCCTTTAAAAAAATGAGGATAGTGCAGACAGCCCCAACATCAAGATAACTTCAGGAAGTCCAACATTCACATCATAGGGGTTCCAGGAAGAGAAGAGAAAGAGCAAGAAATTGGAAATCTGTCTAAAAAAATAAGGAAAGAAAACTTCCCTAATTTGGTGAAGGAAATAGACATGCAAGTCCAGGAAGCACAGAGAGTCCCAAATAAGATGGATGCAAAGAGGCCCACTCTAAGACACATAATTAAAATGCCAAAGGTTAAAGATAGAGAATCTTAAAAGCAGCAAGAGAAAAGAAGTTAGTTACATATAGGAGGGTTCCCATAAGACTATCAGCTGATTTCTCAAAATAAACTTTATAGGACTGAAGGGCTTGGCAAGACATATTCAAAGTCATGAAAAGTAGGGACCTATAGCCAGATGGCTCTATGCAGCAAAGACATCATTTAGAATTGAACGGCAGATAAAGATCTTCCCAGACAAGAAAAAACTAAAGGAGTTCATCATCACCAAACCATTATTAAAGGAAATGTTAAAGGGACTTATTGAAGAAAAATAAGATAAAAGCTATGAATGATAAAATGGCAGAAGTATGTATTTATCAACAGTTGAATCTAAAAAACAAAGTGAGCAAACAAGAACAGAGACAGAATCATGGATATGGAGAGTGTTTTAATGGTTGCCAGGTAGGAGTGAGGTGTGGGGGAATGGGTGAAGGAGTGAGGAGATTAAGAAGTACGAATAGGCAGTTGCAGAATAGCCATGGACATGTAAAGTACAGTATAGGAAATGGAGTAACCAAAGAACTTATACTTATGACCCATGGACATGAACAATGGTGGGGGGATTGCCTGAGCAGTGTGGGGGGTGCTGGGTGGAGGGGGGCAGAGGGGGAAAATCAGGATAGCTGTAACAGCATAATCAATAAAATATAATTAAAAAAGAAAATATTTAAACATGCAAAAAGAAGATTATTATTATGGAGATACTGTCAGTATAGAGAAAACTTTCTTAGAATAATTAATTGGCATGGTTCATTAATTATAAAAAATAGAAATCACGGAATTTAAATTTAATACTCTTTTATTTTGTGTTAAAGACTTACTCAGATTTCTAGTCCCTTTGAGTAAAGGAAGGTAGGGTTTAACCATTGATTCTTAATTCTGGGTTCATATTTTAGTTATCCATGGAGTTTCTAAGAATGTCTAGTTCTCAACTTTAGAGATTCTGACTTAATTATAATTAGCCTCAGAGAGGCTCTGGGCGTGTGTTTCCGAGGTACAGTCGGGGATGTGAACTGCTGGTTTCACGTGAGATCCTAGAACGGCTCTTTCCTGTGGGTCTTGAGGGTTGGTACTTTATTTCCCTGCCTCACAGGTGTCTTTCTGTCTCAGGATTGGAGATTATCTTGAATAGTCTGCTGGTGTTAGTTTGATACTACTTTTGTGCATTTTAAATGGGTAGATGGATTGAGGTTTTATTTTAATTTTTTTAAGGGTTTATAGAGGTAAGTGAGAAGGAAGACATTGTTTTCTTTCAGAGATTTTCTCTTAATTTTCTTTGTAATAGTGATGTCTACTTCTTAAGGTTGATAATATCTAAATTTTGAGTGCATAATCTGTGTGTCAGACTCTCTGCTGTGTGTTTTGTGTGCATTGGTTTCATTTTAGTCATTACAAATTCTTTCTGAAACTGAGTATGATTATTATTCATATGTTGTAGATGAGGAGACTGAGTCCCAGTTTTAAGTAATTTGGTAAAAATGAAGGCACAAACCCAGCGTTCTCTCACTCCAGGTCTTGTTCTTAAATGTTATGCTATAGTGACATAAATCAGGGGGTCTTATATCTTGTTTAGCTGAGTTGTGTCAATAAATCTGCATTTAGCATAAAGGATTTCCCTACAAATGAAGCCAAAAGTGAAACCAAAATTTTCAATGCAGTATAAAATTCAGATTTTTATATGGGTTGAGATTCTTTTCTTTTTTAAGTCTTTGGCTTTATGTTTGGAGAAACTTTTTAAAGTTAGTAAGGTGGATGTGGCTTTAAGTTCCTAGTGCTAGCTCGCTTTGTTGACTTCAGTAAATTTTAGAACTTGTCATATTTATATACAGAAATGCAAATGAATAAGAGTCTTAGAAATAGTAGATAATCTTGTTATGATATTGTGAGTAAATTTCTTTTGCTTTCTTGAACGTTATACATGTATCAGTTTGATACATGTATAATTTATGGGCAAAATGAAAATAGCTTTACATCTTATAAGCTATAAGCTGTGGATTCCTTTTGTACACACATAATTAGCATATTCTTTTTTTGCATTCAGTTGCAAACAGATCTAGAATATTTTCATTTTTTTCTCTTAATTTTTAAAAAATTTTCAAGCAGTTGGCACATCATTTCAGCTTGCTTTTTACTTAGTTTCCTGTCTCTTTCTAGCGTTCCTTTCTTACCTGCTTTTCTCCCTCATCCTCTTTCTGTTGTTCCTGTTATTGCTCCTTATTCATATGTTGCTCTTTGATTTAATACTCCAACTCAACTATGTTTTTAGTTCTGTGGCTTCTCCTACTTTTTATTTCATTCTTCCTCATGATTCTTTCTATTGCTTTGTTTCCATTGTAGTATTCACAGTCTAAAGAACAGGAGTCAGTAAGCTTAAGGCCTGTGGTCCAGATCCACTCATCAGTAAATAAGGTTTTATTGTAACACAATTATGCCATTTCTTTATGCATCATCTGTGGCTGCCTTCATGCTACAGTGATGCAGCGGCAATAGAGAGTGATACAGTTGTAATAGACAGGATATGGTTTATAAAGCCAAAAAGCATTTAATAGCTGGTGCTTTGTAAAAAACGTTTGCCCATTCTAGTCCTAGATCATTTTCCCTACTGCATTTAGGCTGTTAGGTCTGATCAAAAATACATACCATACTGGTTTTGGTGAAATAACACAGAATATACTTTGTCTTTAAACTCATGCTTTGACTGTAGTCTGATCCTGTGTAATTTCATTTAAGTCCTTATTTGTGAGCATTCAAATTGGATTTAGCCTGAAGAATCACTTTGCTTACCAGCTCCTTTGTCATAGTAAGTGAAAAACCATATACGATTATTGAGAATGCTCTCCCATCACCAAGTCTGCCCCTCCTCCAGCTGCACATTTGTCGTCCTCCTTGTCATTGTTGTTCTCCTTCCTCTGGTTTTCAGTAGGGGGAACGTCTGACTTCCTGTTCAGTCTCACCTTCTCCAGTCATGCCCTGGACTCTGTCAGTTTTGCCATTTCTGGGTTCTTGCTCTTTTATATCACCTCTCTGTTTCTGAACTCTTAACCTTTTCTTTTCCACTTATTCCTTCCCTTTAGCCTGAAAACCTATTCAAATCCTTCTCATCCTAAAAGGATCTCTTTTTATCTTGAATTCTTGTAGTGGCTATACTGCCTTCCTTTCTTAACCAAGTTTCTTAACTCTGATTTTCTACTGGACTTCTCATGCCGTTATAACCTGCCTTTTATACTCACAACTTGGAAGCTTCTGGGCTACCAGTAACCTCTAAATGCTTGCTTTTTTTTTGTACTCTTTCTCAGTCCTTGCTGCATTTGACACTGCTGATTTCCCTCCTTCAGAATCTGCTGTTCACATGCACTTATTAATCATTCCTTTAATACTTTATTTTTGGGCTTTGTTGTCATTACACTGCCCTTAACGTGTTTGCGTGCATTCCCAGTGTTTTCCTTGCCTTCCGCTTGCCTCGTATCCGCTGCTTGTGTACACTCGTAATTCCAGCTAGCACATATGCTCCCCCCCCCGTAATGGTCATATCATTTACTGATAACGTTGTATTATAGTTAGATGTTTTGCTGTTTCTCATTATTATACTTTGAGCTCCTTGTATGTGGCTTCTGTATTTTTTTTTCCCCTTGGAGGTTAATACAGTGTTTTGGCACGTAGTACAGGTGAAATATAAATGTCTCTTGAATGGATGAAATTAGAGCCTCCGTGTAAAGAGTGAGGAAGCTGTAAGTGGGCTTATGTGAATAGCCCAGGAACAAATATTGTTGAGCTGTAGAATGTGTACTTGCTGTGTTTGTCACTATGGACAGTACAGAGAAATTCAAGACTTAATCTATTTTGGGTCCCTTTTGAGAACTTAGTGAAACTGTATACCTTCACCCTAGAAAGAACACACATACAGACTTCTACACTTAATTCCATGGTGTCATAGTTCCGTAGGGAGTTCGTAGACTCTATGTGAAGAAGCTCTGCTTTAGGCATTTTCAGAGTTGTGGGTACCAAGCCATGTGAAAAAAAGCAAGAAAAATGGGATATTGAAACTGGTGGCATAGTTTTCCAAATGGAGTCCTCAGACAAGTTGTAATTAGGGGAAGCTGGAGTGTGAATGCATGGTTTAGAGAGCAGTGTGAAATAGTATCATACAGATTATTTTATTCCAGTATTGCACTGTTGTGTTCTCCTGTGGTTGCCCTGTAGGTCTGATAGGGCGAGGTCCTGTGAGTAACAGGGGAATCTCTTCTGATGGGCATGACATCAGGAGTGCCATGGCAGCCATTTAAGAAGAGTCACATCCTAAAGCAGGATATGGCCTGGGAAGTTTTGGATTCTGAGAAGTTTAAACGTGTTTCAAATTCATTTATGGTTGGTGCTCTAGTGGGGTGGGCAGGCCACAGCCTTGCAGCTGAGGAGGCACATTCTTGGAGCTAGGAGTGCGGTAGACTTTATAGATGGGCAGGAAATGCTAAAGTTGGATGGGCAGCCAGCTTTAAAGCTAGTTGATCAGGATCAACAGCCTGCCCTTTGGGCAGGAGGGAGGAGAGGCCCTGTGGTAGGTGTAGGCGGTAGGTAGCTGGGGTGGTGGATAGGCAGGTGGTCTCATGGCTGGGGGCTATCCAGGTAGGTGGGCAGGAAAGCCCTATAAGGAGTGTTGGCTTGGGCTTTTGGGAGTCACTTTTCTAGTGAGCCAGCTCTAAGTAACTCCGTATTGTAATGCTCCTTTGTTAGAACCATTACGGTTTATTGCTTCAGCTTTGCTGTGGGCTAGTAAAAAAGGATGTGTATCCATACCAGGGGCAAGTAGACTAGCATTTACTGAGGTCACTGTGTAGGTAGTACAGAGATTATTGAGATTTAAAAACTAAATAAAATGGTATGGTAGAATAGTTGAGGGAAAGCTAAATGGAGTAATTTGAGATACATAGTAGGAAGTTGCTTATTAAAATAAGGCGACCTTCTACTTAAAATTTTTGTTTATACATTTTTATAGCATATAGAACTTCTGCTCTATTTATTTGTATGCTAAGGTCAAAAATATGTTTTTATTAAAAATGCAAAAAATAGAATACAGCATAAAGTAGAATTTAATTTACAAAATTAAAATATTGTTTAGTACTAAGAGTAAGGTGGTCTGATTCAAGATATGTATGGAAACTAAAATTTGTTTTATTTAATAGCATTAATCAGCTAAACTATATAAAATAAAAACATTCACAATAGAAACAGAACTTGAAATATGTAAAAATAAACATCATATATATGGATAAGGTGATGACCTATTAAAACACTGCAAAAGGACCTAAAATATTTGACTAAGTGGAGAAATGTTCCATACTTGGAATGGAAATATGTAGCTCTATAAAGTTGTCTGTTGTCCTCAAATCTCTAAAGATAATATCTCTGTGTTGTAGAAATTGACAAAATGATTCTAAAGTTCTTTTCTACAGGAGTCACAAAAGAGGGCTTGCCCTACCATACAGTAAAATGTATTAGAATTAAAACATAGTTATCACCCTGGCTGATGTGGCTTGGTTGTAGGCTCAGTTCCAGGTCAGGGCACATACTTAGGTTGCAGGTTCGATACCCTGTTGGGGCACATATGGGAGGCAATCAATTGATATTTCTGTCTTCCATTGATATTTCTCTCCCTTCCTCTCTCAAAGCAGTGAAAATTCCTTGGGTGAGTATAAAAAACAAACATAGTTACTTACCACAGTGGTAAAGAATACAGAATCCAAAAAAGACAATTTATATAGGTATTTTATTAATATATGATAAAGATAATACTTAAATATGTAGTAAAGGTGGCTTATGCAGTTAATGGTGTTGGGACTTTGAGGGAATTAGATTCATACTTCACACCAGTCACCGACGTGAAACTTAAATGGTTAAAGGGAAAAAGGCATTAAAACTATTATGGAAGTTCTAGAACAAACCTGTGAATTGACATCATTTAGACATGGGGAGGGACTTTATAAGCATGCCATCAAAGCAAAAATTCATGAAGTAAAATACTGAAATATTTGATTATAAAAAAATTAAGTACCATAAATTTTAGAACACATGCTGCAAACTAGGAGAAACAGAATAAAGATAGTCTACCTCACTAGTAGTCAGAGAAATGCAGTTTCAAAGCGGTGGGATGTGACTTTTTTTTCCCTCTCAGCTTGCTTGAATGGTAAGAGTGGGAAAGTTTAATACTTACCGTGTGACAGTGAGAGACTCTGAAAATGACTACGCTCTGCGTTGTTAAGCTGTCTAGTAGTTAGCTCCGAATGAGTCTGGGACGTTTTCAGGAGGACAGTTTACTTGCAGTGGTGTGCAATGCTAGCACACCCAGGCGCTGTCTGCCTTTAGATTTGTTTTCTCCTGCTCTGCAGAGTCTCACGGGGTCTTGTGAATGGCAGGTGTGTCAGAGCTAGTGAGAAAGCAGGGCAGTGGAAGAACGCGGATAAGTTGTCTCCATTTTAACTTCTGTTCCATGCGACTAGGTATAAAACCGATTGCTTTCTTTACCCGGATAACCCTGGCGAGGAGTTTTGAGTGAGCATGTGCATTTGAACAGTTGCTCTTCTAATTCATATTAGAACAGAACAGCCTGAATCTATAAACTGTTTTATATATTTACCAAGGAAACAAACACATGCATGTAGCTGTAAGGATTGGAATAAATTTATTTCATTTGCTTTTTCTTTACCTATTTTTGAACACTTTGGCTATAGGGTCGAGAGTAGGTTTTTGTAAAAGACTACTGTGTTGGCTAATAGTACTGGCATTTCAGTTCCTAAATTTTATATTTTGATTCCTGAGTATTTCTGAATTTACTTTTTTTGCCCTAAATTTTCTACAGAATTACTTATTTTCTTTTTCTTTCTCTCTCATTCTTTAAATTTTGAATTGCTTTCCAAATGTTGAATTACTAATCACAGTTCCTTTTATGTCACTAGAAGGCTTAGAAAAACTAAGATGAAACATTTTATTTAATTTGCTGCCCTGGACTGGTGTAGCTCAGTGGATTGAGCATGGGCTGTGAACCAGAGGGTCACCAATTCGATTCCCAGTCAGGGCACGTGCCTGGTTTGCTGGCCAGATCCCCAGTAGGGGGCATGTGAAAGGCAATCATACATTGATGTTTCTTTCCCTGTCTTTCTCCCTCCCTTCCTCTCTCTCTAAAACTAAATAAATCTTTAAAAAAAATAATAATTTGCTTAAAGTTTTAACTACAGAATCCAATTTGAACATCTCACAGATAGAATTTTTTTTTTAGTAGGAAAAATAAGAACTACTGTTTTTTAAGTAGGAAATACTTTTCTCTCAGGGATATTTTTCTGTTTTTATGTCATTTTATTATAGTACTATAAAATTTAATTATTCATTTTATATAGGAAGAATGTGAGGTTTTTAAAAATTATTATTAATGCAATATGGAGCAAACTAGAGCTACAGGCTCCTAGGTATTCAAGCTTTTGATCATATAATGTAGCATCAAAAGTACTTTGGTTACTTGTGAAGCCTCTACCCTGTACTCTTTCTGAATGGTGTGTTGACGAGACATCTGTTTTCTAGTCATAGTCTAGGCTGTTTCGTTGGTCTCTGTAAGAAGGACAGAGACACAAATTGCAAACTAAATATTTTCAATGAGAACAGTACTTTCGGGTTTGCTTTTTCATGTAAGTTGATTTTTTCCAGACTTTGGTCAAAAGTGTACTTAAATCAGATCTCTAAAGAAAACAAAATGACTTGGGTGGTTTGGTTTGGTTCTTAATTCCTAATTAATTTTTTAAAACAAAGCAGGCAGCGTTTGGACTAAAACTAAAGACTTGACATACTGTCCTTTTCCTTGGAGCTGCTCGTTGATCAGGAAAGAACTTACTCAGGTGATTTGCTGTGTTTCTTAGAGCTCATTACTTCTGCTTTTCCTCTGTTGTGTGTGCCCCTTTGAAGCTGACAGCCTTTAGGGCTCCGCCTCCCTCAGCTCTTCAGATAGCCTCTGCCTCAGTTGTCTTGCTAAGGCGCTCTCTCTCATTTGTTTCTAGAGTAGTGTATTTACTTTGAGTTATAGGGCTCAGGAATTTTTTGTGGAGATCACAGTCCAACGTAACTGCTGCTTAGAGAACAGAATAATGGCATTTTCCTGGTAGTTGTATATAGCTACCAGGAATAGAAGATGTTTCCACAATTTTTTAAGTGTATTTATATATAATATAAATATATATATTTAGATGTATGATCTATTTTGACCTAATTTTTTTGTATAAAGTGTGAGGTAGGGATCCAACTTCATACTTTTACATACTGATAACTAGTTGTTCAGGAACAACCTGTTGAAAAGGCTTTTTTCCCCATTAAATTGCTTTGGCACCTTTGTTAAAAATCAGTTGAGTGACCAGAGGAGAGAGAAGAGGGATTTGGGGGGAGAGGGGG
>PVIA01007561.1:0-81898 GCA_004024845.1 Tonatia bakeri | reverse complement strand
ACCGTATCTCAGGAAAGGAAATAGAAGTCCAGTCTCAGGCAGTGTCTGGTTCTTCCCAGTAATCCGTGCTTGGCTGGTAGGCCTCTCTTGGTTCTCAGCACCATCAGCTGTGTCGCCGGAATCTCTGCTAAAACCGGGTGACGGTTCCCCCTACTACTGCTGTGGGGGGAACCCACTCTGGCAAAGGTGCGTGGTCCTCTCTCCACCAGTCCAGCCACGTGGTCCTCTTTCCTCTGCAGGACCACGGGAGTCCCCACTCAGCCAAATCCGTGTGGTTCTCTCTTCCACAGAGATGCGAGAGCCCTCTACTCTGCCAAATCCACGTGGTTCTCCCCACAGAGCTGTGGGGAGATGGGGTTGCCACTCGGCCAAAGCCGAGTGGCAACTTTCTGCTAAATCTACATGGTGAATCCTCTCTCACAGGGCTGCGGGTGCCCTCTACTCTGCCAAAGCCTCGTGCCTCTCCTCTATGGCTGCCGTGTCTGGGTTTAAATCCCCGCGCCAAACTTCCTCTGCAGCCCTATTTCCAACTCCTCCTACACTTGGCCACACTTGCCCTCAATCTGCTGTCCTTCCAGCTTTTCTGGTCACCATCATGGGTCTGGGCAAGTGTCACCCCATATCCTGGAACCAATCTCCTCCGAGCTCCCACCCAAGCACTGAAACTCAGGGGACCTGCTCCTAGTCATGTCTCAGGGAGGAGTTCCTTTCCATCCCCCTAGCCCAGAGCATGGCCATGGCTAGTTAGCATATTCAAGCAACCAGCCCAAGGCTATAGGTATGTTAAATGACCATGCCATGGATTAGCTGCAAAGCTGCCCTGCACGTTCTTGCTCTATGTGCCCCTTCCCCCAACTCACACCTGTGGTGGGGGAGAAGAGGTAAAAAAAACATCCTAGAGTCTCTGGACACCTTGAGTTCCAGGCCCCATTTCAAATGTCCATTTGGGGTCCCCCCCCTTGGCTGCACCCTGTAACAGATGAGATTGTGTATGTTCGGGATAATATGGCTGTAGACAATCCTCACTGGGGTTCAAAACCAGATATTATTGGAACTGCTCTTCTTGGCACAGGTGCCCCATTGGAGAGCCCAGTGTGGGACTTGGATCCTTTGTTCCTCAGTGATGATCATTCTATAACTTAGTTATAATTTTGATGTGTTTGTGAGAGGAAGTGAGTTCAAGATTTACCTACTACACCATATTGACATCCCCTATTGTTTTCTTTCTTCAGCATGGAATATTTACTGAATTTATTATGACTTTGAGCAAACACAGTTTAGAGAATAAATGTAGACCAACAAGCTCCCTTTATTTTTGTTGATGTTGTATGATGCTGAAATTTCCAGTAACTGTTTCCCCTATTAGTGATATTACAGAATAATTCTTATAAGTTCTCTAAAACAAATAAGAAATGGCTTTTAATCAAAAATATTTTATAGAATAACACAACCAACTCAGAAAAAAAGAAGAAGATTGCCAGAATGTAAGCAGGAAGACACTCATAGGGAGAATTAAAGGCTTAATAGAATGGAAAAGAAAAGATATAGCAATGTCAATCCAATGTCTGCTTCTGAATCCAGAAAGTGATACTAGGATAGAATAGTTGAACATTGCTCAGTTTTCATTACATGTGATCTAAGTATACTTGCAAAACCATACTAGAGTCCATAGCTGGACAGTATTTTACCAATGCTTTTGGGTCACTTGGTCATTTCCCAACTTGATCTTCAGCTCCTAGTAACAGTGACTGCCTTCTCTAAGAACCTTTCCCTCTCTCAATCAAAATTATCTTTTTCTGAAACTCTACCATTAGTACCTTTAAGTCTTTAAGGGGTTTTCCACTTATCAGAGTCCCTATGAAAGTAAAGATTGCCCCTGACAAACTTCTTGGCAATAGTTTTTGTGCCAAGATAGTTTGAGCACAGAAAATATATCAAGTCCCAGCTGATTTTGCATTAGACAGGGCTTTTCTCTCAGATGCCCAAGCTACCCTGACATGTTTTACTTATGCAGCTCCTTGCCAGCCCCATTGACAGAGGTGAATGGAAGTCATTTCTGAGAACCCATCTCACTGGAATTTCCTTAGTTAGAAAATCGTTATAGGGAAAAAATGTAACCTAAGAGCTCTATGGTTTATAGAGCATAAAGATGGATAATCTAACTTCTGCTTTGGTGACCGTGGTTTAAGGTTCCACCATTGAAGCCAAGAAAATAATTGAGTGGCATCTTTGTAAGTTTTATTAACATTTTATTAAATGATAATAGGCATTTAAGGCCATTTTAAAGGAGATTAAAAGCCATATTTCAAGTCTTTCATCAATCTCTCCATCTCACACCCAAGGAAAAGAACTTAAAAGTAGCTTACAAACCTTAAGACTATATAATTCTTTCTTATCCAATCTCTCTTCCTATATTTCCCTTACTCTGCTTCAGTATATCTCTTCTCTTTAGCTTCTCTTTATATTTTCTTTTTATGGAGACTGCCTTGGTCATAACTCTTTTACTTCCCCTTCCAACTGTCCTAGATTCTTCTCCCTCTCTACCTCTTCTTTCTTTCTTCTGCTCACTCTACCTTCACTTTAAATAACATAATATGAAGCAAATAGAAATAGTTTTTAATAAAGTTTTATTTCTTTTTCTGAACATTTGTTCCAGATACTGTGCATTTTAATTCTAGAATTTTTATTTGATTCTTTTCTTAGTTTGTATGCTAAGATTTTCTATCTTCTTATTATAGCAAACATGTTTTACTTTCAGTCATTGAACATTGTTATAATAGCCAGTTTAAAACCTTTGGGATTTTTGTACATTTTTATTCTTGTGCAATTACAGTTGTCCCTATTTCCCCCACCCCATTACTCTCCCCTCCCCTACCCACCCCCACCTCCTACATTCAATCCTAAAACACTAATTCAAAGAACCTATGCACCCCAATGTTCATAGCAGTGCAATTTACAATAGCCAAATGCTGGAAACAGCCTAAGTTCCCATCAGTAAACGAGTGGGTCAAAAAACTATGGTATATTTCCACAATGGACTACTACACAGCAGAAAGAAAGGAGCTCCTACCCTTCACAAGAGCATGGATGGAACTGGAGAGCATTATGCTAAGTGAAATAAGTCAGGTGGTAAAAGACAAATACCATATGATCTCATCTATAAGTGGAACCTAATCAATAAAATCCTTGCTTGCTCATTAGAACATTTAAGATTTTTTGAGGTTAGTCTTCATTAATTGTCTTTTCTCATTAGAATGAGTCTCATCTTTCTGATTCTTCATATGTCAAGTAATTCTGAATTTTATCTTAGATATTGTGAATGTTATGGAGACTCTGAATTCTGTTATATTTCTCAAAAGAATGTTTCTCTTTTTTTCCCCAATTTTATTTTAATGATTGTTCAAGTACAGTTTTCTCCCCTTTACTCCCAATCAAGCAGAATGTTTCTCTTTTTAATCAAGCAATTAAATTGGTTGAGCTCACACTGAAATATCTTTCTCTTAAGTCATACCTCAAATTTCAATATAAATATTTTGTCCTTAGCTGAGATATTTTGTATCTTCCCTTTGCATGTAGTTCAAGGACCAACTGGAAATTTGGGCAAAGGAAATACACACAGAACTTAGACTTACACTTCTCTGGATCACTCCTTTCTAGGATTTTTCTTTCACATGTACTGCTTGTGGATTTTGGTTGCCCCTAACTTTTCAAGCTGGAAAAAACTGGATTTTTATAGGACTTTTGGTGGCCTCTTTTGCAGTGTTGACTAGAGCCTAATCCCAGAATAAAATCTATAAAAAGCAGAAGCTCATCCCATGTTCTTTCTTGTTTCCCAAAATTGATTCCACTGAAGGATCTGTTTATTTTCCAGAACCTTCAGGTTATAGCTGTTTTTGTAGTTTTTCCAAAATTTATAGCTGTTATCTATGGGAGGGTTAGCCCAGTAAGAGCTTACTCAGACATATTGTGTGGAAAATCTCTTTTTCTTGATTTTGAGAATGCTATGAGTTTAACCTCTCTTATGTCTTTATCTAAAAGAATGCTAATTTACATTGCAGGTCACAGCTTCTGATTGATTTTTTTTTGTGGGTCAATGATCTTCAATAGAGGGACAGTTCTATAGTCTGATCTAAGGAAAAATGTCACAGGAAGCTTCACTTCAATTTATTCAACTAAAATTTATTGTCCCTTCATTATGTGAAAGCCCCTGTGTTGCCTGTCATGGTTGTGTAAAGACCATTTTTGAACTTTTGAGAGTAGTCAAGACTGACTATCAGAAAAACTATATGCCTAAAAGGAAAAAAAAGATCTTCTTACCTTTGAGAAACACTGCTTTAGTATCAGGTAATCACTTTACAAATGCTTTCTTGTTTAGCCCACATAACTCATCCAGGTGAATTATTATTGTCCATTTTTAATAGATGAGAGAAGTGAAGCTCAAAGGCTGCATGCACAGCTGGTAATTTTCATAAACTTTTAATTTAAAAAATGAGTCAATGCCAAAAAAATTGTGTTGATCATTGTACTGTGTTCTCAAAAATAATACTAATAATGACAATAAAAATCACAATATCCAAGTGCCACTTTTCCTCTTAGCAAAAAAGGATTGTAACTCAGCTCAGCCCCTGACTATTGACTGACAAGTTTTTATGAATGCTAAGTATAGTTTCTATTAAGATTGAAACCTATGAGAAAAAAGCCATGGGCTGACCCATCTTCAAAGTGGCCATTTAAGATTATTTTCTGTCAGCCAGGTAGCTAATGGGCTGTGTTATACAATGGATAGATATTGTATTCTGTCTGAAACCATAGAATTGGAGGGAGGAAAAGAGCAATTCTGCATTTATTTGGCTTGTCTACTGCCCAGGAGCCCAAGCTGCAATGAACATTTATTTCATTTTAACAAATGGATGGCACCTCCCTGTTTCAGACTAGAAGAAAACCTCAACTCTGTCCTCAGTGTGAACAAGGGCATTGGTGATGGAATATCCAGTGGTGAGTCATTGTCTCCACACTGGGCAAAAATAGTTAAAGCATTTTAGGGCAATTCTAAGAGAAAATATTCAGTTAATAGTAGGTTTATCTAAAACTTAATTAAAAAAATATTACCCTGGCTGGTGTGGTTCAGTGGATTGGGTGCCAGCATACAAACCAAAGGGTCATTAGTTTGATTCCCAGTCAGTGCATATGCCTGGGTTGAGGGCCAGGTCCCCAGTAGGGGGGCATGAAAGAGATGACCACACGATGTTTCTCTTCCTCTCTTTCTCCCTCTCTTCCCCTCTTTCTTACCTCTCTTCCCCTCTGAATAAACAGAATCTTTAAAAAATAACAATAAATTAAATAAAAAATATTGACTGTTTCATGTTCTTCAGAGAGAATTTGCATACAACAGAAAGCAAGCTTCCTATTGAATTGAATAATGTCTCTGTTATGAGATAAGAACACAAGAAGAGTCATTTAAAGTGTAGTTGGAAGAAGAAAGTAATAAGCCTGACTTAGACAGCGAACACCAGCCTCAGCCTAGACAGTTGGATATTCTGGGAATGCATTGTTTTTCAGCCCCAACCCAGTCAGTCATGGAAGCACTTAGCAAGTACTATAGCCTATAGGATTACATTACTCCTCCAAGCTCTGCAACTCAACTTATGGTTAGTCATTTGACACTGGGGGAGTCATTTCACATTTCTGAGCCTCAGTTTCTTTAACTATAAAGAAAGGTGTTTGGATTGTGTTATCTTTTAGATCCTTTCTAGATTTAATTTTTAATATCTAAGAATATCTTTCTACTTTCTCACCCAGGTCTTTATCCACTCCATCCAAGGGTCAAGAATCCTACATACAGGAAAGCAAAATGGCATCAGAGTAGATGAATTAGTCAAAGTTTTGAATTGGAATGGAAACAAATTAAAATAAAACAGTAAAAATATAACTTTCTCACCTGAACTAGAAAATAGATGATACATGAAATTAATAGCCTTTGGACTAATCTCTGATTGTGAACTTTCCTACACTTTTATGTGAAACTAATAGTTCATTTTAAATATCTACAATGAGTTCTGACAGAGAAGAGCAGGCAACTCAAATAATGAAGGTCAGCAACTAATGCCCAAATCTCACGGCTTTCAAATGTGCTCAAAGACAGCCTCAGATGCATGAAGGGGAACAAACACATTTATACCACCCATTACCCTGTCAGTAGCAGGCTGGGCCAGTGGTGGGCATGGCTGGAATACAGAGGTCAAATAGCCCCAGAGGGAAAGATACATGATTTGGGGAGGTCCCAGTGTGACCTTGATGGAATAGATGGAATAAGCAGTTCAGGCTTAAAAGCCTAAAGTGCTGAGATCATGGATTGCTTTTGAACCATTATAACTTTGAGATGCTTTGGAAGTAAAGGAACTGGAAGTACCATGGAAAAGAGATAAGGGTCTTTGTTTCCTGAGGAAATAGTATTTCTTGGAACATTTCTAGAAGCCAAATCTTTCCTGTCTTATTTTTTGTTTGTTTGTTTGTTTTTCTTAGGGATAGATGAATCTTCTGTCCAGTCATATAGATGGAGTAAATGAATAAAAACACTGACTAAAAGGAAGCAAAAGGGCATTAAAAAAGGAACTATGGAAGAGGAGGAAGAGAAAAGAGAGCAAACTGAGTTAACTCAGTGATGGAGCATGTATGGGTTTTCAGAGAGGGCAGTAAACCCCAGTAATAATCTTAGTGCTCAGATCTTAAGTTACTGGCCAAAACATTCCTTACAACATTCATGTCTTATTTGTGGTTATCTCAAAAGCAGACCTTGAGATGAGAACTAAGATGCAGATCTCATTTAGCTCAAATGAGGAAGTAGAAAATGTAAAACAGAAAAAAAAAAGGCCAATAATAAGACACATTAATAAGCGGGTTGTCCCTATGAGCAACTGGAGCTCAAAACCCTAGGAGCTCGAAGAAATTGTGTAGAGTATATGTATTAGTTTCCTATGATTGCTGTAAGAAATAACTATTTGGTGGGTTAAAACAACAGAGATTTATTCTTTCACAGGCCTGGAGGCCCAAATTCTGAATTCAATGTGTTAACAGGCTTGTTACCTTCTTCAGGTTCTAAGGAGAATCTGTACCATGATTTTCTCCTAGCTTCTGGTGGGTGTTGGCAATCCTTGTTATTCCTTTGGTTTGTCGATGCATCACTCCAATCTCTGCCTTTGTCCTCATGTCACTTATTCTTCTATGTCTTCTAACACAAGACACTTGTCATTGGCTTTAAGGCCCACCATAATCCAAGATGATCTCATCTTGAAATCCTTAATTACATATGCAAAGCTCCCTTTTCTGAATAAGTTCACTCTCACAGGCTCCAGTTGGAGTATCTTTTTTTTTGGTGGGGGCGGGTACAGAGAAGGTGGGAGAACTATTTAATTCACTGTGGTAACCTTTAGAATTGTTCCACTGAGAAAGCTTGACTGTGTAACCCACTGACTCTGATCAGCCTTTCTTGGTATCTAACAAACTCCTTGGGCTAGTGGAATCCCCAAAATAGAAGCAGAGATGCAGATGCTTGAGGTGAGGAACAGAGTGCATGCACATGAAACCTGACACCCGCTGTTTCAGGGGACCTTAGAAATGGGCAAGAAGAATATATGTAGGATTATCAGTATTGACTGCTACAAAGCATAAAAAATAAAGACACTGAATGAGGTGGCTGTCAAATGACTTGGTGGGAACAGATCAAGACAATGTGAAAAAGCTGGATAACACTGGAAAGAGCAGAAAGGGACTCAGATAATAGCATAATGACATGATTTGTGTAGACTCAAGCATTCAGTCTTATAAGTTAGTTACTCAGCTGCAGTAGGCCCACAGGAAATGGTAAAATGTTAACTTGAGGAAATGACCAACTACCCTGGAAAAGCCATCCAAAGACTCAGGCAATATCTGCTGGGCACTGCAGCCTTATCCTCCTTCAAGAACTTTTTAGGTGAGTCTCAGCAAGAACTTCAGAAGTTGGTTAAATCCTTAGGGGTTTGGAAGGTATTTCCTGAGTTTCTGTATTGGTGAAGACCCCAAACATCTGAGGTCACAGAAACAGACTCTATCTCTGGGGATGAACAATAAATAACAAAAAACAGACAGGATAGTAATATCCCAAACAGACAACCTTGGGTTTAGAATAGGGTTTTATTCTGGCTCAAGGGAGTGGAAACAAGGAAAGAACTACTCATAAATAAAGGAAGGGTCCTGGGCAAGATTCCAATCTTGCAGGTTAATTCAACTGTCTGGAAGAGGAAGAAAGAGTCGGCACAATGACCCAGAGGCATCACAGGGCCCTGAGATAATCTGGGTACCAGATCTGGTCAACAGGTCAGGAAGGGATGGCTGGGCCCCCCAGAGGTCAGAATGCCAACTCACTGACTTAAAAGGCTGATACCACAGAGATATTTCTTGCTGCTCTTAGAGTCTTTGCTGATGAATGTGACAGTTAAAGGAAGCTAAAGAAAGAAGAGGAAGGTGCTGTTTGAGGCAGCCCTGGGCCAGAGCTGTCTGGAATAAATGGGTTTGTTTAATTTAACTTCTTAGTTATTTCAGCTTAAATTTTCTCCATATTGTATATAGCAAGACATTATCCAATAACCTCTGTTTGTTTTCAGTTCCAATTTAAAAATACTAAAAATGCAGTTTTTGTATCAGAAAAGTGTGCTTTGTAAATGCAGATAATGCTAACAATAAAATAAAAGCCATAAGATATAAATCTAAACATCCATAATACTTAAACAGGGTAGAAAATTATTTCTACCTCACTTGAAGTCCAAAACAGGTATCCATGATTGACGGGGAGTTTTCCTTCCCAGGAGATTTAGAGACCCAGGTTC
Organism: Tonatia bakeri; assembly: GCA_004024845.1. Taxonomy (NCBI): domain Eukaryota; kingdom Metazoa; phylum Chordata; class Mammalia; order Chiroptera; family Phyllostomidae; genus Tonatia; species Tonatia bakeri. The sequence goes on along the minus strand of PVIA01007561.1, from coordinate 73,037 downwards.
CTTTTATCTTCTGGCTTTACCATTTTCAACACATCGCTTTGAAGGTCACTCATCTATATCAAAATTGGATTAGAGGAAACAGTGTAGGTAATCCCTGTAAAAGATCTTTAGGGGCCAAGCCTGCAAGTGACACACATGACTTCTCTCCTGGTCCATTGTCTAAAATTTAGTCAAGTGGCCTCCCCTAACTGCAAGAGAGCCCGAGAGATATAGTTGTGTACCCAGGAAGAAGAGGAAATGAACCTTGTGAATAGCTAGCCAGTTTTTAATACTCCTGCGTAATAAGTATCAAGCCACTACACTAGTGCCCAGGAACGGGGGGAAGTTGCAGGCTTGATTAGGTTTACCTGTAGCTGGGACTTTAGAGAGATAGATCATCTGTGCTCCATGAGGTATTGGCTAGGCTCATTCATGTGGCTGCATCAACTGGTGATGGGCTGGCAAGTTCAAGATGACTTCACTCATATGTCTGGAACCTTGATTCTGACTATGAGCTTGGGCACATTAGTCCTCTTCCAGATGGCTCCTCTTCATTGACTCTCTCTAATTGGGTTTCCTGGACTTCTTGGCTTTCTGAATCAAGGTGAAGATCAAAAGCAGAATATGTCAGGCCTCTTAAGGCCTAGGCCTTGAACCAACACAATGTTAATTTCACTGCATTCTGTTGGTCAGTGAAATCACATAGCTAGTCTGGATTCAAGGGGGAAGGGAAATAGATTCCATTTCTGGATGAGAGGAATTGTCATGCATGTACAGGAAAAGGAGAATTGTTGATAGCTATATTTGCAGACAATCTACCACAATGTCTAAAGAAATAACATTGCCTAAGCAGCAGTCAGCAGGAGGGGATCCAGGCCTGCAACTAGTGAGCTAAAAGAACTACAGTAGTGAGCAGTGGGCATATGTCTTCATATTTAGGCAAAAAAAGTGACAGCAAGGGCTGGCAGCAAGTGATGATGACTCACACAAAGTGTCTGGCATTACAGATATTACTTCAATTTCTAGAAGACCTGGTGGAGGCAGGGTCAGGCTAGAAATCACAAGGTTGGTCTAAGAGCCCCCATGCATGTATCTATCCATGTCTCCCAAGAGGACTCCTCTCACCCTATTATAATAGCTTATGTGTTTTTTTGTGTCACTCACTCTCTCTGTGTTTTAAGGTTCTTGAAGATTGGTTTGGGGTCTTATTCACTGATGTCACTCCAACACTTAGCAGTGTTTGTCACATAATAGATATATAACAAATGTTTGTTGAACACTCTATATAGTCAAGGTCTCCAGAGCTCAGCATGTTCTTGGCAGGCTGCTGCTCTTCCATTGGCTTTGACAAGGTTCAAAACAGGCTTGCAGAAGGATGCATGGAGCTCTCTGAGCTCCCAGTTGTTCTCACCATTTGACCTTCTATGGCATACCCATATTAGTCTCAAGAAGGGGACCACAATTACAACAGACAATCTAGCCCATCCCAAGAGACTATAAGGAATTATCCCATCATGTCCCACATCCCCATTTATCTTGGCTACTTGCAGCTTCCCTGTACCTCCAGGTTTCTCATCTCTAGGACCCCTCTCCCTAAATGGCTCTGAATTTTCCCTAAGCTGACTCACTGTGTGCTCACTCACTGGCTGGGCATAGTTGGTGGGAGGTGAGGCTTCAACACAATGATGGAGTTCAGAGCACAGCAGCTGAGGCCATAGGTTAATTACATGTCCCACAGTTAAAGGTCTGAGAAGGGCATTTTCATGGCCACCACACTGTTCTTGTTGCAATCATCTCCTGTCTTCTGATCAGACACACCCCACTACCACCTTTCACTGAAGACTTTTTCACCAGAATCACTGTCTCTCTCCACCACTACAACTTTTGTAATTCTTGGCCATTTCAACGTATACATGCAGAGTCCTTCTGATATTTTGGCTTATTATTTCCTTGACATCCTCACTTCCTGTGGTCTTTACCACACCCATCTCAGCCATTTTCAAAGTCTCATTATTAAGAATTACTCCATTCCCTAATGTTAGTTTCAAGTTTTTCATGTTCCCACCTCCTATCATCCCGGCTCACTGCCACTAATTTTTGACTCCAATCAATCTTAAGTCCCATTACATTCCTCAGTCCTGTCACTGTGCCAACTTTTTACTGTGCCTTACCTCCTTCACTTCCTCCATCTCCAACTTTTGCACCTTAGAGTTCACAGTCTGTTCACTATATACACCATTCCTTGTACATACTGTTGATTCCTTGCATGTTCTCTCAACTCCATTATCTTGCTTGCCTTTGCTAAGCAAGCTCAATCTTGTTTCATTCCAGCATGCCACCCCTTTAATGTTAGCTCCTAAACAGCTGAAGGTAACTGGTGAAAAACACTCAACTATTGCTGACTGTTCTCACTTGAAATTTACAATGGCTGATCTCTTGTGGGACTTCAGTGAAGCCAGATAATCCACCTCACTTCCCTAGTCAGTTCACACTCCCCTCTCTCTGAGATGACTATTTTATATTTATTCATCCTTCCTCAAGCCCCCAGCAATTCCTTTGTGATCTTCCTTTTCAGCTGATGAATTTATTTTTTATTTCCCTGAAAGAGAAACAATCAGAAGAGAACTTTCCTACTTCCCACCATTTCATCTGCCTACCTACCCACATTTGTACTCACAACTCTAACTTTCCTCCTGATAAAATGGATAAACTGTGTTCTTCTAAGGCCAACTCTTCCAAAAGTAAACTGGATCCTATCCTTCATTGCTTAGTCAAGGCTTTGCTCCTGTAACTATTTCCTTTCTCTCCTACATCTTCCATATTTCTTCCCCTACTGAATCATTTACATCAGCATGAAAAAAAGCTGTAATACATGCCATTAAAGAATAAGTTAAAACCTCCCCAATGCACATCCTCTTCAGTTACCACCCATTTCTCCCCTTTCCTCTATAGTAAAACTCCTTTACAAACTTTTCTATGACTGCCATCTCCATTTCCTTTCCCCACCGTGACTCTTGAACTCCCTTCATTCTAGTGTTCAGGAAAAGAAAACTATTTCTCCAGCCCCATTGTTCGATCTCAGTAAACATTTCACAATGTCAGGTTACTTTCCTTCCTCTGGTGTTCTTCTCTAAGTAGGTCATCCCAACCCCAAGTTCTTCCTGCAACAGGGAATCTCAGGCTCTAGCATCTGCTTGGTTTGTAGCTGGTATAATCCAGGCTCTTCTCTTCCTAGGTCCCTTTCATAAAGCACCCAAGGTTGTGCACTGATGTATGAACTTGATGAAGTACCACATAGATTCACTTGGAGAAGCCAATCTAAGTCCCATCTTATCCTGGACATTCCTGTACTCACAATGTTAGAAGCCTCACCCTTTAATCCTGCAACAAAGAAAAGTGATTGCAGCTGGAGCTTCTCTCTGATAAGGGAACTTCTTTGTCCTCAGTCCCAAGACCTAACTACCAACCCATGTTCAAAGATGAGCGTCTGTTCTGCCAGCACCTCGTGCATGCTCTTATACAGGCCAAGTTCACTTCTCTTTTAGAAAATGTAAAGGCTTTCCTTTGGGATTTATTTTCACAGCTGTGGGAACTGAGAAGACACGTATTTCAATACATAAGAAATATCAAAACAATTAATTTAACAAATATTTGCTAATCTGTTTCATGTTTGGTACATGTTTATTTTTTAATGTAGTTTATTGATTATGCTATTATAATTGTCTCATTTTTCTCACCTTTATTCCCCTCCTCCCTGTACCACCCCTCTGACAAGCATTTCCCCCCATGAAGTTCATGTCCATGGTTCATACATATAAGTTTTTTGTCTTCTCCATTTCCCATTCTATTCTTAACCTCCCCCTGTCTATTTGGTACCTACAATTTATGCTTCTTATTCCTTGTGCCTTTTCCCCCATTCTCCCCTTTCTTCCTCCCTGCTGATAACTTTCCATGTGATCTCTATTTCTGTGCCTCTGTTCCTGTTCTAGTTGTTTGCTTAGTTCATTTTTGTTTTTGTTTTTAGGGTTCAGTTGTTGATAGCTGTGTGTTTATTGTCATTTTACTGTTCATATTTTTTATCTTTTTCTTTTTCTTAAATAAGACCCTTTAACGTTTTATATACCAAGGGCTTGGTGATGATGAACTCCTTTAACTTGACCTTCTCTGAGAAGCACTTTATCTGACCTTCCATTCTACATGATAGCTTTGCTGAATAGAGTAATCTTGGATATAGGTCCTTGCCTTTCATGACTTGGAATACTTCTTTCCAGCTCCTTCTTGTCTGTAAGGTTTCTTTTGAGAAATCAGCTGACAGTCTGATGGGAACTCCTTTGTAGGTAACTCTTTGTTTTTCTCTTGCTGCTTTTATGATTCTCTCCTTTTCTTTAATCTTGGGTAGTATAATTATGATGTGCCTTGGTGTGTGCTTCCTTGGGTCCAACCTCTTTGGGACTCTCTGAGCTTCCTGGACTTTCTGGAAGTCTATTTCCTTTGCCATATTGGGGAAGTTCTCCTTCATTATGTTTAAGAATAAGTTTTCAATTTGTTGCTCTTCCTCTTCTCCTTCTGACACCCCTATGATTCAGACATTGGAACGTTTAAAGTTGTCCTGGAGGTTCCTAAGCCCCTCCTCATTTTTTTTTTTTAATTCTTGTTTCTTCATTCTGTTCTGGTTGAATGTTTCTTTCTTCCTTCTGCTCCAATCCATTGATTTGAGTCCTGGTTTCCTTCCCTTCACTGTTGGCTCCCTATACATTTCCTCTATTTCACTTTGCATGGCCTTTACTTTTTCCTATATTTTGCAGCCATACTCAACCATTTCTGTGAGCATCCGGAATACCAGTGTTTTGAACTCTGCATCTGATAGGTTGGCTATCTCTTTGTCACTTAGCTGTATTTTTTCTGGAACTTTTATCTGTTCTTTCATTTTGGCCATATTTCTTTGTCTTGGCTCACCTATTACACAGTGAGGGGTGAAACCTTAGATATTCACCAGGGTGGAGCAACCAGTGTAGCTATGTTGTGGCGCTGTATGTGGGGGAGGATTCTGAGAGGAAACAATGCTGCTTCTCAGCTCTCGGCTGGCTTTCAGTCACTTCCTCCACTACCCACCAGCAAATTGGGCTGGGCTGGTGCTGATCCCCAGCTGTGTGGTTTTGTGTACATACTAGGATCCTGTGAGTCTCTCCAGCGAACTCTCCAGAGAGCCTGGGAGTTTCTCCTGCTGCCTCAAACCCCACAGGTGTTTTCAGTCAGAGTTCTTGAAGCTTTATTTCCTCATGCTGGAACCCTGGGTTTTGTGGTCTGTCTCACTCCCCAGTTGTTACTCCCGCTTATTTGCATGCAAATGTGGGACTGCCTGGCCCACCGGCTGCCAGCTCACCTGTCCCAGTCCTCCAGCCACCACCTTGCCATGAGTCATCTCTGCCCCAGCTGCCCCTCTCTGCCCCTCCTACTGGTCTGGATGAATGTTTCTTCTTTCATTTGTTGGTTGTCAGACTTCCATACAGTTTGATTTTCTGGCAGTTATGGCTATTTTTTTTAATTTGTTGTCCTTCTTCAGGTTGTGTGAGGAGGCAAAGTGTATCTACCTATGCCTCCATCTTGGCTGGAAGTCCAGGTGCATGTTTAAAAGGTGAGCAACACAATCATATTTCTGTCTCATATTTCAAGCATATTGAAGTCAAATGTTTATCTGTCTATCTACCTATCTATCTATTTATTGGCAATGATGTGTCATCTTTGCTTATCATCTATCTATGTCTCCATAGCTTATATTGTAATTTTTTTCAAAAAACAGTAGCACAAGCTAAGTAAAAGTAAACATGTCCTATAGTCAGGCCTCCTTTCTTCGGATCCCAAACCAGCCTTTACACAATTGTGTATCTATTGTAACCCCTCCATAGAAACAACAATTCACATATGGGCACAAGTTGGTTGTGATTTCAAGTTTTGTGCATTCTTGTATGTACTACACAGCAGGTACTTGTGACCTGCAGAGCAATTATGATTAGATCCACATCACCATTAAGGACTTTCTGACTCAGAGATGTTAAGAAACTTTTCTGAGCTCAGTCATCTATTTAGTAGTCGAGCTGGTACTTGAAGTTCAGACATCTGTACATTTGTGTCAGTTCGCCATATAGGCCATAAATATTCTTACTTAACATCAAAAAGTACACAGTAAAACATTACATGAGTATACAAGATTTGTTTCTACAGCTGTATTACTTGCACAGAAGTGTTTTTGGCCTTGTGGTTACCACAGGGATGAATAAAGTCTGCATTTGCCTATTTTCCATCTTAAACTCAAAATGATGACTGAGTAAAGATGACCACACCCCATTTATAAGTATCCCCAGCAGTAGTAGATAAGATATGCAATACTATTCTTTAATTCTTCATTAAATAGGCATCCATATTACTTTATCTTCAATTTACAATCATACTTACTTTTGTTATTCAATGGTAAACTATGGTAGTGTTTACTGAGAAACCTTGATAAACATTTTTCCAAACATTGAACAGATAATACTATTTTACTTTATTTCTAATTTTCTGGCTTCAGATATGTAATTCTGAGGTGCATACAACATGTATTACCAATATGTAGCCTGTACATAACTGTTCTCCAATAAATAAGTATCTTTATTCTTCAGGATTTCCCACACTTGATCAAGAAATAGTAATTGGAAATATATAACCTCTAGGGGGAGCTCAAGATTTCTCTCTTCTCCCTCTGTCCTCTGGGGAGGATGAGTACCGGTAGAGATGGATGAAGGGCAAGGACATTATTGGGCCCAGATGTGGGCAAGTGGCCTTTGACTGTGCCAAGCCTGGAGGTTAGAGGACTTTTCATGTGCATAATGAGGGTCTTTTGATCTTCCCTTGGGATGCCACCTTTTGAGAATTATTCTTCTATATGGCTGATGTCAAAAAAGAGGCCTTTTCTACACCCAAGGGACCACAGCAAGAACTGGATGAGACAGGGGAATAAATAACATATAGATGTGTGTTAGTCTGGGCCTTAATCCAGGGGCACAATGGAATTCTATGACTTGCCACAAACAAGCCCTGCTCTGTAGAGCCAGGGGTTTGACATAGGGGTACATGAGGGTTGGAAGTCAAAGCCATATGGCATTAAGTACAGGGAATTTGCTTAGAATTATCTCTGCTGAGTTCTTAGGGGAGTCTACTAGGGCTGTCTGTGGCCACAGTAGGCTAATATTTGTGGACTTGAGGATCAAGAAGGTTGACTTCCCCTTCTTTAGTAACACAAGTAATATAAACCAACACAGCAATCCAATTTATGGTGTAGAAAATATGTCCTGAGAAAATATATATGATGTAAACATAAATAAAATACTGTATGTTTATGCAAATAAGTTATAAAAAATATCTATTGAATGAAGTTTCAAGTAATGCATTATTGAACAAAACAGAACTACCACTTAAATATTCAACCAAATAAATGTGTGTGGCATGAAATCAGGTCAGAAGCTCTGACCTAGAATTCAAAGGCCTAGAATTCACTAAATTGGCTCTGCTAGTTCAGGAGATTTTCAGGAATGGGTAGTTCACTTGATTGGGGGGAAAGCTTTCCAAGGGAAAAACAGAAATCCTTTAACTTCTCTGAGCTCCTGGCTTACTGTGAACCTCCTCAAACAGACACTGAGAAGAGGGTTTGTGTGTGTGCCATTTATTTATGAGATAGTGTCAAGAAGCACATGTGAGAAAGTGGGGAAAATGATGGAGGAGTTAATGAGTAGATTACTATTCAGAGCAACTCAATCCTGTGGTGGACCATGTGAGACAACATGTGACTCACACCTCAGAATCACTGTCCTGGAGGATTGGAAGGCTGGGGTATTTATGCACCAGTTCCCATCTCTCACTTATCAAGGGTTCCCCTCATGGGCATTGACTTACCCAGACTTTTGGGTTGTGCTCATGATTCTAGGCAGTGAGGTCATGAGTAAAGGGAAAACTCTGGAGATGGAAAATTGTTTGTGTGCCCAAGATTGTTTAAGGCTTCATAAGACTCAAGTGTGCTGAGGGAACATGGGATGGGACATAATGAAACCCTCATATCAAGATTGAGACTAATTTGGATGACCTCCAAGGCTGCTCCCAGTTATTATGTTGAATTAATCTCTCATACATGGAATTGCCTGCACAATGGGTTTTCTATCCTTGGTGGCCATGAGTTATCCATCTCCAGAAGTAACTAAGCAGATGCCTCATAACCACTTGGAAGTAATGTTGTAGCATCAGAAATGTGATTGGAATAAGGAACTTTTAATATACTGCATTAGGTTGAATTCCTTGCAAACAGATCCTGTGATAAGGATTTGGGTGTGAGTAATTTATTGAGGAAATGCTTCTTTGGAAGAGCAGTGAGGAAGTAGGAGAAGCAGGACATGAGGGGAAGGAAGCAAGGTAAAGGTTTCACATCAGGGAAACTTCCAGCCTCACCCTGATCCCACAGGAGAGCTCTGGAGTGTATGCTATATCTCAAATTCTGTTGGAATTCCAGAGAAGGGGACTGGGTTTTATACTCCATTAGCCATCAGTCATTAGCTAAGGGCCATCCCAGGGGACATAGACTTCTAGACATTCTTGGCTCTCCTTGAGTATGGACAGAGTGGTTCCAGTTGCCTGAGGACAGTCTTCTTGGAAAGCAGATACAGGCAGCCAGGAGCAAAGGCACAATAAAGCATGAGGGGTGCATTGAAACCATGAAAGGGATCCAAGGGGATACTGTCTCTGTCTACCACAGATACTGTGAGCATGGCAGTCACACTTGTGTGTGGGTTTTATGTGTTCTAATATAGACACAAGGCTTTGTCAGAAGAGCCACAGCTCCAAAAGTCTTGTCTTTGGCCTACTCTAGTATTGTAGACTGCTGACATGCAGGAGACTTAGCATCTGAGAGCTTGAACTTCCAGAATCCCATGGTGCTGAAGAGGGCAACCCAGAAATGTTTTTATAGAAAGGAAATTAGAGCTCATAAGGTACAAAAAGAATGGCCCCAGGCCCTCATGCAAGCTATGTAGAATCTCTTAAATCTGAAGTAGATTTGGGGCTCAATACAGTAAAACTATTACTGAAATAAAGGGATAAATCTAGCTATGCAGAGATGCAGCACAATGTTGTCATAAAAATCCACTTTTGTCCATGCCACAGCCCTGAACCTCCTGTGCACTCGATCAGAGACCCTGATAAATCTGGGCTGCTAGAAATGCCAACCAGCTCATATGTTTGCAGTGAGCAATGACAGGGAGCCAAATTGCTTTATTCCGATTAGGGAAGGGCCTCTGACTGTAAAATATAATGTGTGAAAAAAAATATTGAGTTTTAGTTCGCTGACACATCAATTTATGAGAGTTATGGCTCTCACATGGAGGCCAGGCAGGTATCTTCCCACATGTATGTGCAATAAAAATTAATTGTAGCCTTTTATACAGGGCACTGTCCTCACTTGTGGGTTCAGAGGATGACCTGAGCATCACCTCCAGTGACAAGCCGAAACACTGGAGGTGTTGGTTCTTTTCTGCAAGGAAACACATGTCAAAAGCCATGATCAAACTTTATGTGTAACTCTACTTTTTAAAAAAGATAATTAGCCATGTTATGCTCATATTTTTTCCTAAAGTATATACATATTTTATGAATATAATGTGTGTACATCAATCAGGGTCCAGACAGGAAAACAGAAACTTAGGCAAGCCTTTCAAATTAATTCAGGGAATTGATTACACAGAAAGTAGAAGAGTGAGGAATCCTAACAGAATTATGTGGTATACCCCAGATTAGCAAGAACAGAAAGCTGCTCCTATCTCAAGGGCTCAGGGGACACAAGGGAGAGATTGTTTTATGGAGATGAGGAGCTAAGGCCATCCAGGGGGAGCTTGACTCATGGTGAAAACTACCAAAGGGAGTTGTTGCCACAGAGGGAGGAGCTGGAGTATCTCTGCTGCAAGACATGCCACAGGAGCAGAGATTGAAGGGGGTAAAATACCCTGGCTTCTGCCTTTCTCCTGCCCACCAATCTTCCCCTAGTGACTCTCTCATTGGCCAAACTGAGCGGGAAGCAGGAAGGCAAAGGAGTGTTGGAAATGTAGTTCCATAACAGGAGAATGGATCTGAGAGTAGAGGAACAGTTGACAAGCATGGTATATATGTAAATTCCCCTGTGTTTGTTTATATCCTAATTTGACAAGTTTGTAAACCACTAATAACTGTGTGATTTGGAAGAAAGGGAGTTGGTTTGATGTTCAATTCTGAATTGACTGTGGCATCTTCAGCTTGAGAATCTATTGTATCTCCTTGGGATTGCACAATGGTAAGGCCCTTCAGAAACGACCTCCAGAGTGCTGACAGATGTATTACACATCGCAGGAATAATATTTTCTAGTACTTCCTAGCAAACCTCCATTCCTTGTGAGTCCATCTTTTTCACTACACTCTTCATTGTTATTGTCATAATACTAAGTTTACAGCTTTAGAGAAGGATGAGCTTCACCTACAACAAAGAATTTCATGTCTCCATCTGAGAGAAGGTGGCAGGGTAGAGAGAAGCAAATCAAGAAGAGTTGGACAAAGCAATAAGGCGTCAGGAGGCTGGCTTCCCCATAGGCAGGGGCAGAGTGAGAACCCAAATATATTGGAAGCAGGAAGTAAAAACAGAGGACTTTTGTTTCACTTCCTGTTGGACCTCTGGGAGGAGCCTACCTCACTAAGAGTCCTGTGCCGTCAAGAAAGGATTACAGCAGAAGATAAGATTTAAGATGAGTAGATGGAAAGATGGCTTTGGAGCCATTCTAGTTTCTGCATGGTGTGGTAGGGATTCAAATGTTTCCAATTCACCAAATGTGGGCACAGAAAGTAGACAGTTGAGGGCATTGACCAGGTATTGGGCCTCCACTGGAGGACAGATGACTTGATAATAGTAGCTCAGAGGGAGAGGAATGTGCTAATGCACAAGCAGATGAAGTGTATAGCCATAGTTGAGGTCCAAGAAGGTCTGCAGCAGCAGTGAGAAGAGAATGAGGTCAAGAGACCCAGCCTGGGGGACTCCAGCCCCTGCCCATGCCAGGAAACTAGACAGGAGTCATACCCACTACTGGTTTATCAGCAAATGTCAGTGAAAGATATCAAATGTCCTCTCATGGGGGAAAGGGAAAGCGCAGAACATTTTCTCAGGAAACACTTCAGCTTCCAGGAAGTTTGGATTCTCATCCCAGAATACTGAAGCAAGAACTGTGAAAAGAAACCACTCTTAATCCATCCAAAAAGTGAACACCATGCAGTCAGTCTCAATCAGAATTCTAATTCTCTCTTAAGTGTTGCCTGGCAGTGGGGAAAGCACAAGACTTGGCTTGGTTTCCAGCTTTGATGGTGTCTGGTTGTGGATTTCTTGAACAAGTCTTTAACTTCTCCCAGCAAAAATTCATCTTCTGTGAAATGCAGATGACCATTCCTACCTGCTAGCGTTGTTGGGGAGAACAGAGCTAATGTCTGTAAATTTCAATATAGTGCTAGAAGCAGAATGGGGTCAAAATTATAGGTAGTGGTTATTACAAATAACAAACATAACCTTTGTGGTAGAGATTCATTTGTTGATGATCAGATTGTTTCACTTCCAGTTTGCTGTGACTATGGGACTGAGTTTGGATAAATGGTATGTGAGTAAAAGTAATGCATATGGCCTCTGGGCCTGGCTCAGAAAACTTCCCACAAAATCCTCCACACTATCTCTTTATTTGTTTTTTTGGCCATTTGTGGGGATGAGGTGAAACATTCTGAGGCACTCAGGAATGGTAGAGCCACAGGATAAAAGGACCCTGGGTCCCTGAGTTACTGCTTATAGGAGGGCTGCCAGACCAGGAACATTCATATTGAACTGCTCCATGGGTGAGAAATACATCCTATGTTGTTGAGGCACTGAAATTGTGGGGTTGTTTGTTAAGGCAGCTAACTTGCCTAAGACAGTCTATCTCTTCACTCAACTTCCCCCTTCTTTACCTACCTTACAGAATTATGATGATAAATATAAAAAACATGTGAAAGTACTTTAAAAACATAAAGGCACTCTAAAAGTGTAAAATACTGTTAAAGATGAAATCAGTTTCTTACAGCCTTAAAACCACACCCATTTTCATACTGCTATGGCATTATTCCAAGTTGTATGTGCACTTGTATTTACCTCCTTAAACTAGCTTTCCTCTTAGGAGGCAGGAGGAAACGTGGGATAGAGGAGTGGTATCATCTCCCTCCAAGACAGTATAGAAGGGATCTCAGAGTCTTCCTTCCCTGGTGTCCTGATCTGAACATTTAGGCACTGGCAACCCCTCATCCTCTGGCACTGGAGTTTCCTACCATGGAGACATCTCTGAAGATCCAGGCCTCATCAGGGACAGGAGCAGTGACTAGAACTTTCAGTTCCAGTGTGGAGAAGTGACGCACTTAGCCGTGCCTATAGTCCCCTGTCATCCATACCTCAGCCCTGTCCCATACACAGCAGATAGCATGCACGACAACCAGCTAACAACTGATAGAGCCAGTGGCCTATGTGGTGACTTAAAGACATCCAAAAGAACCCTCCGCTATTCTTTTTCTCATTTTGAGGTCTGCTCTTTTAATATGAAAACATCTTTGTGGGGGTCGGAAGTGAAGCATTAAACTAGTGTTAGGCACTAACACTGTAGAATACAGTAGTGGCTTACATCTTTCCCTCTGTGACAAATAGCTGGGAGCAGGAGGTTTAGAAGGTGCAGGAGAAACAGACTCATTTGGGAGCAGAAGTCACTGACCTGGAAGGCAGGACCAGGTGGGATAGATACTACACTAAAGACACATGAAAGTGAAAAAGAAGGCGTCCAAGTAGGAGACGGGAAGAAAGAAAAGGGTGTTATGGGGGAACAAAGTCAAACCAGGTCTGCTTTCCCCAGGATCAATCTCAACTGCATCAACCAACCGCCAACTGAACTTTTAATAAAAAGAACGTACACCTAGTGTTCTCTATGTGCCAGACATTACTTTAAGTGCTTTATGTTCTCAAAAAAATAATTTGGGATAAGCATCATTAGTGTCTCTAAAAAAGTATTTAATAATACCAATTACCCAAAATCATATAGCTAACAAATGGCAAAGCTGGGATTTGAACACAAGAAAACTGCTTCTAGAGGTAAATTCCCTTAACCACTAAGTTATGTGCCTCCTCAACAAACACTTCAGGGGCACTTTGTATGAAGCACTACGACAGTTGGAAAGATGGTAAAAGATACCACCTTTATTCTTCTTTAAGAAATTTTTTCTATAATGGTGACCAGCCAGGTACACTGTAAAGCACTTAGGGACAACAATGCTGGGCAGTCAAGGCAGGAACGTCACATCCATGAAACTGGTTCCCCAAAAGAAGGGCTGTAGGTATCTGACTCAAGTTGAAGACAGAACTCCTGTCACAGATGAGCAAAAACAAGGAAAACCCAAAGCCTTTAGGAGATGAGGGTAAGACCCTAGGGATAGGATGAGTTATTTACATTAGAATTCAGAACAAGTCTAAAGCTGTAACACAGTATATCAGTTAGGAATGATGTTTTAGCTGCACCTAATGGAAAACCTAACATTGACTTAGTTTTTTCTTGTTTATCCTCTCTGCCTCCCTGAATCCCTACAATGGAGTCTATCAAACTTCCCTTCTGCATATTCAGCACTGTTCTGGGTCTCAGAACAATCTATTGAAGCAGAAAGTTTACAATGACCCTTGGCTTCTCTCCCCCTATCTGATATGCCTTGATCTGGAGCCAATCCCCCACATGCCTTAGGCTGACCAGGAAGCAAGGGATCTCTTGGCCTTGAACTCTAGGCTTGAGTTGGACATCTGGTGGTGTTTTACCTGCTCCTCCCACAGTTCATCTCTCTGAGTTTCCAAAACCCAGCCCAAGTTAGTGTGTTGTGCAGGGCAAACACTCCTAGCTGTCTGATTAACACCCATCCCCACTTCTTCCTTGCTAACAGAAATTCAATTTTGTTTCAGAACAATAAGTCATCCACAGGCACTAGATCATGATTTATCTAAGTGAATTATGACAATTTTCTTCTCTATTTTCCCAGCCTCCTAGGAAGCTAGTGATGTCACATGACCCAATTCATCTGACCAATAAGAGTGTGTGCACAAACATACCCACAATTGCAGGAGGAGCATTGTGGTAGTGGTATATTCTGGAGAAATTTTTCTTCTTAATGAAAAGAATAGACAAGACTTGCATGGCCTTCCCCCCACCTTCTCCTTGTCTTAAATTTCGACTTGATGTCTATGGCTTCCCCCCAGTTAGTAGCTTCTGACCTAAGTATTTAGGCTTGCACAAAACTGAGCCATCATCTCCCAATCTGCTCCTTCCAAAGGTTGATTATCCCTGATTTCACCTGCATACATCAGTTACCCAGGCAAAGGCTGAGGGCCATATTTTCTTCCTGGCTATTCCTCTCTACCACTCCCCACCATTCTCGATCCTATGATTGTATCCATTTAACCTCTTGACTATCTCTTGAATCAGTTTCCTCATCATCACCACTGCCACTGCCTTAGTTCAGACCTTCATCCCATCCCACCTTGATTGCTGCAAAACCTCCTAACTGCTAACTTCCTCCCCTCTGAACTCTCTCGTCTCCCAAAAGAGAGTCTGAGTTTCATTTCTAAAATACAAATTTGATCAGGTCGTTCCTCTGTATAAAAATCCTTTCATTGTTCCCTGGACTTTAGCTTAGACCCCTTAAGATTTCTTTTAACAGACTTTTTTGGGCTGTGGTCCCTACCTACTTACTTTCTCCTACCATCCCCAGAAGTGTATTCTTCCATCCAAGTTTGTCAAATGCAGTGTACTCTTGGAATCACCTCTACTTTCTCTCATGCTGTTCCCTCTGCCTGGATTTGTCCTTTCCTCTGATCCTTTCTGGCAAATCCTGTTTGACTTTTAAAGGTCAGTCAATTTTTCACTTCTATTCTGAGAAAGCCTTCCTCAATTTGCCTCCTCTTCTCTCTACTTTATATGTCCTCTTCTCTCTATTCCTATACCTACAATATCAACTTACATTCTGATCTGTAAATTTTAGCTATTTTTAAGGTTAATGCTTGTTTAAATTTACTCACCTGATTACCAAGTTCATCACTCATCATTGCTTTGCACATCCTATATTATTTTCTTCTGTTTAATTTCTGAGTTCCAGTTCTGAAATAAATCTTTTAATATTCTTTCAGTTGAAATCATAAGTGTAAATTATCTCATATTTTGATTTTAAAATGTCTAAGTTTATTTTATCCTCACTTCTTTTTACTTTTGTTAAGAAAAGTTTTAAATATACAGAAAAGCAGGAAAAATAATATGGAAAACAAACATATTCTTTTTTATTTTATTTTTATTTCTGATTTTAGAGAGAGGGGAAGGGAGGGAGGAAGAGAGGGAGAGAAACATCAATGTGAAAGAGAAACATTCATTGGCTGCCTTCTGTATGCACTCTTACTGGGAAGTGAACCTACAACACAGGCACATGCCGATTCATGTGCCCTGATGGGAATCAAACCAGTGACCTTTCAATTTGCAGGATGATGCCCAACCAACTGAGCCACACTAGCCCGGGCCACATGTCTCTTTCACATGGCAATTGCTATATGTCATATTTGCTTCATCTATTTCTTTCTAAAGTATTTTAAAGTAGTTTACCTGCATCCTCACTTTTTCCCTGTGCAGAATATTTTTACTTTCTCTATTCCTTTCTCTATCCAGTTTTGTTCTTGAGACACTGACCTCTAGGTACTGCAATCCCAGACCCCCTTGCCCTCTGGCTCTTGGTTGAGTTTGGTCAATATGAGGATCCAGGAGAAGGTTAGAAGGTGAGCTGAGAGACAGCAGTGATTGTGTTTCTCCACTGAAGCCCACAGCTTCTGTCAGGACATCTAGAACTGCAGCCACAGCTTTCTCCTCATCCAAGTAACTGCCCCCTCCTCTTTCCCTTAAAACCCATGATTGAGAATTACTATACCTCCAGGATGCCTTCAACATACTTTATTGGATTCCTTATATTCTGACCACACCTTTGTAAATAGTTCCTTTATTAAACATTTCTGTTCCTTTATACCATTTGATCCTGAATAATACACACTTCTATATACTTAAATATGCATCTCTAAAAAAGAAACTTTTAAAACACAAATAAAATACCACTGTCATAGCAACTAAACAAAATTAACAGTACTCCTCTCATATCATTGAATATCTAGTCCATATGCAAATTTCTCCCATTGTCCCCAAAACTGTCTTTTACACCTGATTTGTTCAATTCAAAACTCAACCCAAGCATCACATACTACGTTTAGTTTTGATGTCTCTTAAAACTTTTTTAATCTTGAAGAGTCCCCATGTGCTTTTCTTTTTAGGTCAAATGTTTTTGACAAGAATACTTCATAAGCAACATTGCATATTTTATATTACATCATATCCATAGGCACATGTAGACCCACTATTAGTAATGCTAAGTCTGATCACTATCATCCTCAATGTTGAATGATAGTTTAGATGGGTACAGAATTTTAAATTGACAGTTATGTTTCCCTGTGTTCTTTAGCCATTGTTTCTTCTGGTTTCTACTGATGCTGCTTCAAAATCTGCTACTATAACTCAATTATTGATCTTTATAAATAATTTCATTTTCTGTAGGGCTACTTTTGAGATTTCTTCTTTGTATGTGTTATTGATTATGATGCATGTAATTGTAGATTAATTTTCACTTAACCTCATAATTCACTGTGCTTATGAATCTAAGGATTCATCTAAAGGTTTGTGGGTTTCATTAATTCTCTGAAATTCTCTGCCATGAGTATTTCTAATTTAGGCACACCCCTACATTCTCTATTCTTTACTCCTAGTAACATATTAGATATATGTCAAATCTTCTAATTATGTTCACTATGTTTTCTAACCCTTCTTTTATGTTTCCTATCACTTTATCTCTCTATACATTGCAAGTGATTTCTTCAGCCATCTTGATATTCACAAGTTCTCTTTTCAGCTTTGTTTCTTATTCTGTTTAACTCATTCACTAAATTTTTAATTTTACCTTTTTTCATTTCCAGAAATTTACTCATTTCTTTTTGAATATGCCTGTTTTTCTTTTTTTAACATAGTGTCACATCCTTTCATTATGACTTACGCTTCTTTTGATTTAATTATTTTAAATTTGTTTACAGTCTTATTCAGTTGTTCTATTACCTCAGAGTCTTGGAGGCTTATGTTTTCATTTGCCTATTTGTTTCCCTGCTGACTCTCCCTCATGGTGAATCATGTCTTCACCTGCTTTGTAAAGTGTTTTATTATGAAGTCATCAGTCTTTTGTACAAGGCTGAATGGGAGTGTTTTTCATTCTGGAATGTGGCAGCACTGTTACAGAAGAGTCTTGCCTTTGCTTTCTAGGGCCATATTTTCTGTAATATTATGACTTGAGGAACACCTATACCACAAATGTAGTGTAAATTCAGACTCCACAGGGCTTTGAATTATCATGTAGGGTTTTTTTAATTGATATATAATTTACATATAACATTATATTGGTTTCAAGCGTAAAACATAATGAATCAATATTTATATCTATTGTAAAAAGATTGTCACAATAACTCTTGTTAACATCCATCACTATGCATAGTTTCAAATTATTTTTTATTTATTACCTAGAGCTCTGAGAAAAGAGAAGCAACTACTTGCCACTATCCTGAAATGATGGCAAAGTTGTTCAATATCCTTTTTCATCATCATAAAGATCAGCTTTATGCAAAGACCTCACTTTAAGCCCTCTCATTTTATGAGTACCCACAACCATATTTTCTGCCTCCATATGCATGTTCAAACTCTGATCCATAGCCCCTAAAATCTATATTCTTCCTGATAAACTCCCTAGGTGCCACTACATCAATTTATGGATTTATTAGGTTGACTTAACTTTTTATTTAATCCTGGCATCTTGGGAATTTCATTTCCAAGTTATATTAATTATTATAATATTTTATGACTAAATTTTTCCAAAGTTCTAGGTGTTATTATTATTGTCTGACTGATTTATTCTCTGCATATCTAGAATGTAAGTACTTTGAAGGTGTCATCTATGACAGGTTTGACTCTATATTTCTCAAATCTAACAAAGTTCTTGGCAGATAATTGATGGTCAATGAATATTTTTAATGTCTGAATGAATAAATTGCAACTGTGAAGTTAATTTTTTCATGATAATTGATTTATAATTAGTATTTCTTTGCATAAATTTTTTTATTAAATTCCCTTTGACTCATTATATCATGGAGTTAGGATGTTGACATTACATGTTTGCATCATCTCCTCTATGTTTTAGAAGAAAATCTGTTATTCACATATTTATTAGGCACATCCAATGCCTTCTTTAACATGTTAACTTAGTATTTGCTAGTATATCACACTGTGAAAGTTTTAATTCTATTTAATCTAAAAAATAAATAATATGGCTGGGATGGGAGTAAAAGACAGAAAACTGTACTTGAACAATTAAAATTAAAAAATTTAAGTAAAAAATAAAAAATAAATAAATAATAAGAGGTTATTTTTTTTTCTGTTTTCCCTTTTATTGAATTTATTGGAGTGACCCTCATATAATATTATATAGGTTTCAAGTGCACAATTCTACAACACAATCTGTACACTGTATTGTGTGTTCACTAACCCAAGTCAAATCTCCATCCATCACCATTTATCCACCCCCTTATACCCTCCACTAACACCTAAGACGTCCCCTCCCCCAGCGATCACTACACTGTTGTCCCTGTCCATGAATTTTTTCTTTTTAATTTAATCTTTATTGTATTTTTATTTTTAAATATTTTTATTGTTGTGCAAGTACAATTGTCTTCATTTCCCCACCAGCACTCCCCGCCAAAAATGGTTGTTCTGTCTGGAAGGAAAAGGAACCCACTCAAGCTAGTTCCAGGAAGAAGGAAGTTATTTGTGAATACACAGATCTCACAAAAGTCCATGAACAGGAAATGGAGAACAGCAAGTCTTGTAAACTGGGGCCAAGAATAGAAACTCAGGAACCGAGGGTCTTACTCTGTCAGGGTCCACGTGGTCTCTTTCATCTTGGACTCCTTTATAAGACTCACTCCGGCTCCCTCTCCCTTCAAAGGTCTTCTTTCACTTCCTCATTTTGTGCATAGTCTGTCAAAGCCAGCTCTGCCCTGACTTTACACACCCTTGTAATTTCAACAGGGTACAGACACAGGGAGGCCTATCTAGTGGGTCTGACCAGAGCATTTATGCTGCCTAAAATAAGTGGGGATATGCACATAGGAGCTGCAGAAGCTCAACATGGGTTTATAGAATAACTGACTGAAAGAAGTTGCCTCTGAGGAAACCTGAAATGATATAGATGATTCAACAGGAAACCTTGAAGGAGGAGCTCAGCCCTCACCCAGCAACACTGAGATGGCCTGACTTCATTTGGATTAACCCATCAGCCTAACCTCATCTTCTCCTGGGACCCTCAACACATCCTCACCAAAATTTCCAAGCACCTGGTCCTATAAAAGCTACAATGAGACAGAAGCCATAGAATCAAAGACTATTTAACAGGGAATAGTACCCTAGAGGCTATTATGAGGTTTATTTTATTTTCCTTTGTATTTTGGTATTTGTGTAAATGTCTGTCTCTCCCAGTAAATTTTAGAGTTCTCAAGAGCCAGAAATGTGTCTCATATGACACCTATGTCTCCAAAGTACCAAACACCTTGCCTTGGTCACATTTTACATATCTTCAAATCCTAGTCCAGCATGTTGCTAATTGCATTATTTCAGCCAAGTTACAGTGCCACTATGTACCTCAGTTTCCTTATCTGTAGATAGGTGACAATAATAGTACCTACCTCACAAGGTTGTCATGAAGATTAAATAGCTAAAACATGATAAATAATTTAGAACAGCTCCTAGTACCTAGTAATCTCTTAAGAAATGTTGGTTATTATGAATAGATATTGTTTTAAGACTAAGTTGAAATTTTAAAGGTTTCTGAGACATCTATCAACTGATCTCTGTGTTGGCTTTGTTGTTTACCTACCACATCTTGGACAGCCATAATCATATATTCTCATGGGCACTACTGGCATCTGGACGTCACTGTTGAGGACAGAAATTATGCCCAGTTAGAACTGAATCCTAAGCAAAATGATCATCACAAAGTCTCCACCCCAGCATGTTGTCCTAGGACCTAGGCCCTTCCTCACTTAA
Organism: Tonatia bakeri; assembly: GCA_004024845.1. Classification (NCBI taxonomy): domain Eukaryota; kingdom Metazoa; phylum Chordata; class Mammalia; order Chiroptera; family Phyllostomidae; genus Tonatia; species Tonatia bakeri. The sequence continues at coordinate 52,758 of PVIA01007561.1, read as the reverse complement.
AGGTACCCCTTCCTGCTGCCTGAAAGCTGTTCAACCCCCTCTACACAGGCACACACACATACATATGCACACACACAAAAAAAACACTAAGGCACATTCCCTGCTGCCTGCCCTTGCTGTTGTCACTCCTGTTGAGCCCTGCTTCCCCAAGGCCTCTTTTGCCCTGTTCTCTGCCACCTCTCCTTCCATTTAAAACCTTAAATCTTCTGATTCTTCTCTCTCTTGCCTTCTCAGGTGAGAAATAACTCCCCTGATGAAACTTACATGTGAATAGACTAGGGAGGAGACTTTTTCCCTCCTGCTAAGTTCCATGTGTTTATTTTTACAAGAGCTATTGGAAGATACTCTGCTTTTAACTACTCTAAGGAGTGAATCTAATGATGAGCATCTGTCTTTGTTCCTTCTCAAAGCAGAACCTGAGACTAAGATTTGGGTGTAGGGCATACATTTGAGAGATGATCATAAGAATCAGGAAAGAGAGAGCAAGAAGAGGGAGATGAGAAAGAGGGGAAGTGAATGTAAGTGTAAGTTAAAGGTGCTTTTACAGGCAGCCAGGATTTGGCCCTTCTGGGACACCCTGAGAGTGCTTCTGGACTGACTTATTCACCTGAAACAAGGGAAGTGAAAGCATTTATCTTTGGCTCCTGACCCATATTTGTTGAAGCTTGCCTCTGTGGTTGTTAAACTTGCCATTCTGTGTTGCACTTGCACAGCCAACAGGGTTGTTGCAGCATGGGAGAAGCTCTTGGGTGGAAAGTGGAAAGACTAAAGGTCCATACCTAAGGTGGAAAGCTGTCAGCTGGAAGTGAATCTGAGCTCATGGGAAATTGATTCTACTAGTTAAGGTTAGCCAGAGAATGAAACTCTGGAAACCAGAGAGTCATATACCACATGGCAGGCAAGGTGGGAGTGTAAGCACCACAGAGGCAGTGGGTAGAATTCATCCTCTCTGTATAAGAGGCACCTGGCTAAGAATAGCCAGGAGCATAGAAATACCCACCCTGCCACCACCTCCTTCTCCTTGGTGCCTGCTCTTTCCTGAAGGGCAAGAGACACCCCAGACTATATCAGACACAGTTCCATACTGCCTGGAACCCTGAAGCTTAGCTTAAGCAGTGCAACACTAATGCATGACAGCCTGTGACAGACAGACTTAGAGTATGACTGGATTCTGGGCTGAGCTACAGGGCTGGCCTCCCAGATTCCAGAGATGGCTTTGTTTTTGTGTCCATTTTCATTCAAACCAGCTCCTGACCTGGTTAGAGGAGCAGTAGATGGGGTCCCAAAGGGCTTCATCTGAACTGCTCATTTCACTTCCTCAGGGGACCAGAGAAACTTCAGCCCACCAAGACTCAAACAAGAGCCCTCTGATCTCTGGGTGCAATGGAAGGTCCTGTTTTATCAGTATGAGAGGCCTCAAGCTGGGTGACTGGAAACTGACATGCTTTCTATTTATTTATGAAATTTGTAACTGTGAAAATTAGCCTTAGAAGTTGTAGACCCATTACTATTAGCTTTATCGTCCTCCTAAGACACACCCTGAGGCATTCCTCCAGATTGAATCCTATTGTGCTTTGCAATAAACCCATAATTGATAATGCCATGGAGCTTTAATATGGATGAAGAAATGAAATCTAGAAAGTAAATACATTCAGAATTTTGCTAGCAGGCTGAATTTAAAACTGATTTTCTGAACCTACCAGGATTATTCCTCCTCAATAATGATTTAATTTGAGTGAGCCACTCTGAGAGCTCTTGTGGGGGTAGGGAGGGAGGACAAGTGTAGCCTGGTTTCTCACAGGGGCCCTTTAAAGAACTTTATCCTGCATTTTGCACCTGTAAGTTTGTAAAGATAAAATTAAACTCTGAAATTATACATGATAGACCAGTAAATAACACAGGCACCTGAGTCCTAGCTGCTGTTTTGGTGTCCTGATGTGATCACTCATCACTAATGCTGTCAGCAGAGGGGTGCTGATTCAGTTCACTTCCACAGGTTGAGCAATTATGCCATGTTTCTACATGAGCTGGGCAGCAACAGGAAGGGCCAGGCCAAAGGAAAGAAGGATGTCTTCACTACGGCTGGCCTGGAAAGATCTACTTGGGCTGCAGGTGTTGGGAGAAACTTCATGCGTAGTCTTTCAGGCTGCCTCTTAGGAAAACAGAACCATGGTGGACCTGTGAGGAAATCCATTTTGCTGGCTTCTTAATATATTTTGAGGGAGCCAGGAGGAGAGAGTCCAGAGTTTGACCTTCTCTAGGTCACGTTCTGTCACAGAAAGGGTTGGCATTCAGTTATCTATCCACCTGAAAGGTTTATGTTATTAAAACTGTGGACTTTTGCCCTGGCTGGTGTGGCTCAGTGGATTGAGTGCTGGCTTGTGAACCAAAGGGTCACCAGTTCAATTCCCAGTCAGGGCGTGTGCCTGGGTTGTAGACAAGGTCTCCAGCAGGGGGCATGAGAGAGGCAACCACAGACTGATGTTTCTCTCCCACTATTTCATCCCTCCCTCTCTCTCGAAAATAAAGGAATAAAATCTTTTTTAAAAAGTGTGGACTTTGGAGCCAGACTTCTTGGGTTCATGTCCTGGTTTTATCAGCTGTTAATGGCATGGCTTTGGGACAATTGTGGAATCTCTCTGAACTTCAGTTTCTTGATTTGTAAAAGTAAGGTGTTGAAGGTTCAATTTCCCAGGAAGCCAATTCTTAGATGCAGATGAGCATGCAAGAAGGTTACTAGGGTGTACTTTTGTGGTTGGAGATCATGGAAGGAAAGAGAAGGAAACAGGGTGGGGGGTGAGGGAGAAGTCAGGATGTGATAGATTCTTGACAAAAGCTTCAGCTGACCTCACAGGGAGCTCTGGAACTGGGATGGTCCAGAGTTAAGATGCAGGTGTCCGGCCTTTACACCCCTGCATTGATCAGTCATTGGATGAGGGTTGCTGACTCTCTTTAACTGAGGTATTCCCTCAGAGACTAGTAGTCTAGGGTCATCTGCAGGAAGCCCACCAACCAAGGAGGTAGGGAAAATCCTTCATCCTTGAAGGGGATGGGAAACTACAGTTCCACTGCAGAAGAGAAATAAAAGAACCTGATTTCCAAGCTTAAGTGGCTTGATATGCACACGGTGGTTAGAACAGTGCCTGGAAAAAAGTAGATACTGTGGTAGTATTAGTTGTTTTTTTGTATAGCCCTTTGCCCTCTCCCTGTTGAAAGGACCATGCAATTGGCAATTACAGTGTGGGCAATTTTATGGAGAAGAGTTTGAAAGGAAGCATTAGGATTAGGAGGCTTCTGTTCTGGGTTAAGCCACCATACATTTTTTGTTAACAATCATGAAGAGAAGCAGGATCTGTGTGTAGAGGAGAGGCACCACTGCCCCAGATGACACACTACCTTCCTTGACTAGTTCTGGGTAAAACAGCCAAATAGTCAAAGGTGCTGTTTTAATTAGCTCTGGCTGCCGTAACAAAATACCACAGATTGGGAGGCTTAAACAACATGCATTTCTTTTCTCACAGTTACAGAGGCTGGAAGTTCAAGATCAAAATGTCAGCTGAGTTGGTTTCTTTGGAGGCCTCCTTCCTTGGCTTGCAGATGGCTGCCTTTGCACTGTGTTCTCATGTGATCTTCCCTCTCTGTGTGCACATGCATTTCTGGGTTTCTCAGTGTGTCTAAATTTCCTATTCTTATAAGGACACCAGTCTTGTTGGAGTAGGGTCTCACCCTAACCATCTCATTTTAACTTGTTCCCTTCTTTAAAGACTTTTTCTCCAAATACATTCACATTCTGAGGTACTGGGAGTTAAGGCTGAACATAAGAGTTGGGAAACACACCTCAGCCTATACCTGGAGTCACATTCATCCCCCTATTTCCCCATATTAGACCTGATCATCCCTAACTCTATACTTCCCTACCTCACCCCATTCCTTCTATTTACTGCCAAATGTCTGACTGTGTTTCCACATTGCTAGGTCCCTTTGCCTTTCCTATGAAAGCTTCTCTTTATTGTCACAGTTCTCCAGAGCTATGCTGGGTGACTGCTTTGCTTATGGCTAGAAAACAAATTATACTAAGATATAAATGAGAGAGTAAACTACTCAGAGTTTTAATTGTATTTTTATAATGAAGAAACTTCTTGGGGCAGCTATTCCCTGAATTATGGGTGACTTGTTGGTAGGAGATTGATAAGACATTTTGGAGCTGATGAGGGTTTTGACTCATTGACTAAACACTAAGTTTTTGTCATCAATCCCAGGGCTTCTCATATTTTATTATACATTGCATCCTCCAGAGATCTTGTTGAAATGCAGATTCTGATTCAGGAGGTCTGGGGGCAAATCCTGAGATTCTGTATTCCTAACCAACTCCAGGTTATTCTGATACTGTTAATAATGAGACCACCCATTGAGGAGCAAGTGTGTTCATACTTTTTAATTTTGGGTGGCCTATATGGTTCAGCCCTCTATGGCTATAAGAGCCCCATCCTTGGGTCATGAGGATCCTTCTCAGAATGTCATGGGAAATTTCCAAGAGAAAGAACCTCAGATCCCATCTATCTTGTGTATCACAGTCCAGATTTCTTCCCTGCAGTCAAGCTAGTGGAGTGAGGGTGAACATTGCCAGAGGGGAGCAAAGGCACAGAATAAAGAACAGAGTATCTCGACTGAGGAGACTGTGGAGAATATTTGAGGAGACATCAACCAGCATTTCCAAAGACTAAAACCATGGGGGCTCCCAAAAACCATGTAGACCAAAAGTAGGTGTAGACACTGGGGACTCATGAGTCTGCAAGCCAGAATGGCAGGTCTGAGGTTAAGAACACAGGTGGAGATTAGGTAGAACAAGCTGGAAATTACCTGGAATAAGTGCATGGTCTGGGTAGGCTCTGGTGTGCAGTGTGGGTGGACCAGCTGAATTTAAGGACCATGAGGAGATAGAAGGCATTCCCCCTATTATTGCCATATTTCAAAAGATCCTGCAACAAATCTACAATTATTACATAATAATTCATTCATTTTCCAATTTTTATTCAATAAAGAACTATAAAATTATAAAACAAGGCTTCTGGTTAGCAAAACCTGAAGTTTTCCAGTGTTTCTGCCAGAGCAGATGTAATCCTAGCCCAAAGCAGAGATATTTGACCTATTCATTCATTGTCTTCTCAGAAGCAAATGGGTGGTTCCCCTTTCAGATTGTGGAATCATTGACAGTAGTGGACATATTCCCATTACTTACCTCTGTAGGATCCTGGGGTCAAGAAATGTCAAGCTGGTAAAACTAACTAATAGTCCAAGATTCATTTTACAGATGACAAAGTGTGTGCCCAGAGAAATTAATGCGGGCTGGGGGGCACGTCTTGTTAAATGTTGAAAGAAAGAAAACAAGGCAGTAGCGGACTGGGCAGGACCAAGGACAGACCAGACCCCCTCCCATGAACCAAAGGAAGTATATTTCTTTAAGCCCTTTATTTGTAGATATAAAGGATATCTACAAATATCCTTTAGAGAAAGAATATTGTGTAGGAAGAATTGTGTTGCATTAGATGAACATCGCTTGAGCTTCTTTGAACAAAGTAAGAACCATGGTAGAATCTGGAAAACAGAGATGACCAGCACAGTTCCCTGCCATAAGATCCCTAAGTGTAAAGGTAGGTTAGCAAGCAGAGGCCTGAGTTGACATTGGGCCCATCTCCAACCAAACAACTTCAAGACACATAACTCTAAAGTTTTCACTTTTTTCTAAGATTTTTCTTTATATTGAACCAAAATTCTACTCTCCACCCACTTATCCACTCACCACTTATCTTTCATTTACTCATTGTCTTACAACTACTTCCAGATCCAAACCACTTGTTCATCCACCTACCATCCATACTCCTATTTATTCACCCATCCGCCATTCATCCATCCTTTCACCCACTTGCCACCCAGTCCATATCCATACACCTACTCACCAGCTGTCCAATTACATACTCACTATCTGACCATCAACCGCTACTCATCCATCCCTCTTTCTATCCCCATCCACTTAGTCATTCACTCATCAGTCCACCCATGTCTTACCTACCTATCTATCCTACCTACCACCTATTCACCCATCCATACACCTACACACCACCATCTCAGTATCCATCTATTCACTTAGATATCTATTTGATTCCTTATTCATTCAACATTTATTGAGAGATACAATGGTGAGTAAGTTCCAGTCTATGTCCTCTGGAAATTTACATTTTATCATATGAAAACAATAGCATCTTATAAACATTTTATTAGGGAAGAAGATTAGGAATAATTAGTGATTAATACTTTCTGGTAGCATCAGAGAAGAATTCTCACATAAGAGGGCATTCGACTTGGGGCTACAAGACACTTGGGATTTCACCAGTCATTCTGGGAAGAGGGAACAGTGAGATCAAAGGCTTGCAGTGGGTAAAGAATGCTATCAAGTTTTGGGAGTGGTTGTAAGAAGCTGGGACTTAAGATGGTGGGAATGGGGGACAGGTTTGTAAGAGATGATGTTGGATAGGCTATCTAGGACCAGTTTTGAGAAAGACTTTGCCCCCCATGTTATAAAGTTTGAACTTCATTCCAAAAATCCAGAGTCATTAAAGTTCCATGACCATTATTTGTGCTTCAGAATAATCTTTGGTGGCAGTCACTAACCTGAGACAGAAGGTAGAAGCAAGAGGCAGAAAACCCAGTTAGAAGATGATCACATTATTATAGATAAGAGATGACAGGCATCTGGCTGTGGGAGTAGAGAAGAGATGACAAAATTTAAAGACCATTTAGGTTGCTGGGTTATTTGCATTAATGGAACTGAGGCTTATACTCAGAGCCACAGGATTAACAGTGAGGTCACTTGCTGAAATGAGGACCTGAGTAAGAGGAATCAGATGATGCAGCCAGAAGAGAAGTAATCAGCTGGGTCTTGCCTGAGTGGCACGGAAGTAGATCTGGAATACTGGCAACAGGTGGATATTCAGTTCAAAGCTTAGAAGTGGAGCCCTTTGGGCCCTGAATTTTGCTGTGAGCATTAGGGCAGTGTAAAAACAGCATAGTTACCAAATAAAATGCTGAGTAACATCAATCTCTAGGGTGGGCAACAGGGAACACTTACCAATGAAGAACGAGAAAGTGTAACCAAAGAAAGGAGAAACAAGAAAACTAGAGTCTCAGATGCCAAGGGTGGAGAGATTTTTTTTTAATTTTTCATAAATATTGTCATTATTTTGTGTGCCATTCTTATTGTTATTTAACTTCTCTTTTAAAACTTTAGACTTACTGAAAAGTTGCAAAAAATGATGCAGCATTCTCATATTTCCTTCACCCAGCTTTCCATAACTGTAATGACTTACATGACTATAGTACACTTATCAAAACCAGAAAATTAACATTGGTACAATATTATTAACTAAATTATAGAATTTATTCAAATTTCACCAGCTTTTCCACTAATGTCCATTTTTTCTATTCCATAATCAAAACCATTATCCCATTTTGCATTTAGTCATCTCTTCTTACTCTCTTCTAGTCACTGAAGACAGAAATTTGAGGAGAAAGGAAAGGCCCAGGTCAAATGCTAAACACAAATCTGGAGAATGGCAACCACAAAGACACCATTAGGTTTGATAACTGTTGGAGTCTATCCCAAAAACTCCCACAGCATAACAAATTAGCTCAAAATATAGTGCCTTAAAAGAATAACAACATTTAATTATCCATCACTGTTTAGAACAGGGCTCAGTGGAGTTAGCTTATCCCTGCTTCACAATGTCGGGGCCTTACCAGGAAGACTCAAAGGCCAGGGTTTGGAATCTTCTGGAAACATCTTGACTCATGTTTGGTGATTGATACTGGCTGTTGGCTAGGACCTTAGCTGAGCTATGAGTCAGAGTATCTCCACATGGCATCTCCATGTGGCTGCTATGTTTTCTTACAGCATGCTAGCTGGGTTCCAAGAGTGACAACCTTTAAAAGTCTAGGTGAGCTTTTGTATTGCCTTTTATAACCTAGTCTCAAAAGTCACATAAACTCAATTCTGCCATGGTCACAGACCTGCTAAGCTTTAAGGACAAGGAACATAAACCACATCTCTTTTCTCTTTTTATTTTTTAATTTTATCTTTCAGTTACACTTTGTATTCAACTTTATTTTTGTGTTACTTTCAGGTACACAGCATAGTGGCCAGAAAACCATACACTTCACAAATTGTTCCCTCCAATATTTCCAGAACCCACCTGGTACCATACACAGTTATTACAATATCATGGACTATATTCTCTATGCTATGTTTTATATTTCCATGACTATTTTTGTAACTAATTTGTATTTATTAATCCCTTCATCTGTTTCAGCTAGTCCCCCACCCTCTCCCCTTTGGCAACCATCAGTCTGTTCTCTGCATTTATGAGTCTGTTTCTACTTTTAAAAAATATTCTCTTTAGATTCCACGTATAAGTGAAATCATATGGTATTTGTCTTTCTCTGACTGACTTATTTCACTTAGCATAATAACCTCTAGGTTCATCCACGCAGTTGCAAATGGTAACATTTCATTCTTTTTTATGGCTAAGTAATATACATGGTATATATGTACCACCACATTTTATCCATTCATCTACTTATGGGCACTTGGGCTGCTTCCATATCTTGGTTACTGTAAATAACACTGCAATGAACATAGGGGAGAATATATTCTTTTGAATTAGTGTTTTTTGATTCTTTGAATAAATTCCCAGAAGTGGAATTGCTGGGTCATAAAGCAGTACCATTTTTAATTTTTTGAGAACTCTTTATACTATTTTCTGTAGTGGCTGCATCAATCTGCACTCCCACCAGCAGTGCACAAGGATACCCCTTTCTCCACATCCTTGCCCACACTTCTTGTTTGTTGATGTATTGATGATAACCATTCTGATAGATGAGAGATGATATCTCATTATGGGTTTAATTTGCATTTCTTGGATGACTTATGACACTGAGATTCTTTTCATATGACCATTGGCCATCTGCATGTCCTCCTTGGAGAAGTGTCTATTCAGGTCTTCTACCTAAATTAGATTGGTTTTTTTGATGTTGAGTTGTATGAGTTCTGTGTACATTTTGGTGATTAACCCCTTATTGGTTTAAATCCCACCTTTTCGTGAAAAGAATTATCAATGTGGCATTATAAGAAGAGCAGGGGGGAGCTTTGGAAACTTTGTTGTAGCCATCTTGAAAAATAAAATCGACCACAGGGTCTTCAGGTTTCAAGGGTGTGATGAGGAAAGAAGTCAGACTGAGGGGGATACAGAGTAAACAATCATCAGGAAGTGAAGAGAGCATGTTGCATATTTTAGTAGGTAATTTGGTATTGGAAGGATTCAGAGAGCATTGAGGAAGAAGAGTAGGAAGCAAATGTTTATTTTAGAAAGAAAGATAATTTGAATGTGTAGAGAAGTAGAGAGAGAAGAGGTTAGAAAAAAGGCATTAATTTATAGAACAAGTTTCCTGAGAAAAACCAAGAGACAGCATCATGCAGTTGCTGAGATAATGGGCCCTGGAGCCAGGTAGCCTGGGTTCAAATTCCTGCTTGGCCAATCATTATTGCGTGGCCTTAAGTAAATTACTTCTTCTCTTTGACCTTTAGCTTCCCTATACTTAAAAAAAAGATAATAATAGAGAAAACATTTAAAAGTTGTTATAAATATTAAAGAAGGTAAAATATTCAAAGTGTGGCTGACACAGAATGAATTGCTCACTACAGGTTAGCTACAGATAGTTAAGAATCAGTACAGGGGAGGGTGGCATTATTCACAAGGAAAAAGGAGTTATTCCCGGTGAGGAGAAGGAATACTTTTCTTCAGAGACAGATGAAAAACAGGAAAAGGTAAAATTTGAAGGCAAGGGGATTGGAATTTAGGGAATTTATGCCTCCACTCTCTTGTCTTTGAATTAGGATATCAGGGCACCTAACAAGAATGAGGGAGCTAGAGATGGGGCTGTGAGCTTGAGGAGAAAAGGAAGCAGCTGACTTAAGAATAGAAGTGACATGTGGGGAAGGCAGTGTGGTGGGGACAATGAGGAATCCTAGGCAGAGTAAGAGATGGATACCGCTTGTTTATAGTTCCACTGAGGTTAAATAAAATTAGTTTGTAATCTCCTCCTTGGACACAGTTGTAAGATTTTACCCAACAGGGCGACTACTATCAGGGAAGGGGAAATGGAGGTTTGGATTGACCCAACTGCTCTGATGGAAAAACCAGAGGGGAGGGTATTGTGGGTGCTGATAAGGCCCTGAAGCTAATGACCAATGGTAGAGTCCAAAGCCAGCCTGAGAAGGAAGAGGGGAGGGTGATTGCTGAGGAATGGAAAAAGAAGAGCCTGGAGGTCTGGTAGACATAGGAAGGTTAAAGAAAAAGAATGAAAGAGTCAGAGGATAGAATGATCAGGGAGGGAAATTTCTAAGCTCACAGCTTTTACATGTACACAAGTCTTAGCCAGAGAGGAGATGTCCACACAATATAATTCTGGGGGACTTTGACTACCCACTAGGATTCTGCCTTCACCTACTTCCTAGCTGGCCTTTCTCATGAAGTCCCCACCCACCTAAAACACTCACACACACATACACATGCACACACACACACTCAGCCTCACTCAGGTCCTCTGAGCCATTTGTTACTGGAGTTTCTGGCTAGATTGCCCCACAGAATCCCTGGCATCTCACTGTGTGATATGGTGAGAGTTATTTCCATGTGAAATCTCCCAGTCTTGGTACCTGGCACCTCCTGTCCTGGTGGTGTTGATATAAAAACAACTTGAAACAAAAACAAACTAGAAAAATGAGGAAGTTCACATTAGTTCAGCAAAGCAAACATTTTTCCCTTCTAAAATTAACTATTTGACAATCTTTTTTGATGGTTGTCTGTAAAGAAAGGAGAGCAAAAGAAAAAAAATAACATTGTTTGGATTCAGGCATACTTTCCAGTCTATAATGTTCAACAAGTTTCTAAAACTATAGACTTCTTTGCACTATCTAAATAATTATAACAACAATAATAAAATTTCCATTTATTGCTAACTTGCTATGTTCCAGGCACAATGACAAGCACTTCTCCTGTATTCCATTTAATTCTAATAACACTTCTCTGAGGCAAATATTAAAATTCCCAATTTACAGAGCAGGAAGCTTAAAGCTTAAATTAAATAACTCACTCAAGGTGATACAGTAAATAATGAAATTAGGATTTGAACCCAAGATCATTTGATCCTCCAAATCCATGCTTACAACTATTATGGCATATGGAAAATTCAAAAAGAAAAATCATCCCCAAAGCAACAATGTGACATAGTGTTTGGCATATTTTCATCTTGCCTTTTTACATGTTTTAATTTATGTGTGTGTTTGTGTGAATCTATGTAATTATCATATACCGCTTTGAGCAAATTTCCCTCCTCTTTCCAGTTAACATTATGTGACATTCTTTTTCCCATGGTTCTTTCCAGTCTTCTTAGCCATCATTTTTAGTGGATTCATAATGTTTCATCTGGCAAATGCACTGCAATTTATTCTATCAGTCCCTTGTAGCTGAAAGTTTATATTTTGGTATTTGTGATTCTGCTGCTATCGCATTCCCATGCATATAGTGTTTTTCCCATGCATATGGTGTTTACGATCATTTCCTTAGACTAGACTCCTTTGGATAGAAGTAGAATTGCTGAGTTTAAGGATATGAACATTTTTATGGATCTTAATTTGTATTTACCAAATGCCTTTCCAGCAGAGTTACATTAATTGATGTTGTCATCAGCAACAATTTCACCACACCCTCAACAGCAGTAGGTAAGTTTTTTAGGAAATTTTATTGGGGGAAAGTGGTACCTCATTATTTTAATTTGCAATTATTATTTTACTAATGAGTCATGACATTCTTCTAAATGTTGGTGAATTAGTTGTGTTTTCTCTTTGGTAAATTATTTGCTCAAGCTCTTTGCCTATTGAAATATTAGCAACTGACTACATTTCTTTTCTCCCCATTTTCTGATCTCTACAGGAGAAAATTTTGCTGCAAGTATTTTATAAATATTATGTGCATATATATGAGTTATATATAAACAAATATTTTTAACTTTGAAGTTAAGCTTGTTCTTTTTCCTTTCTGGTTTGTTCTATCATTTCAACACATAGAAAGTTCTCCTTTCCCTAGAGGCTTGCTAAATATATACTTCTATTTCCTTTTGCATATATGTGTGTGTGTGTGTGTGTGTGTGTGTGTATCCAGGTGATATTCATTTGCGTATGTAGTGAAAGAGGATGGCTAATGCTAACAAAGACTATCAACCATAGCTTGAACAAGAAAATTTCATAGATAATCCAACGACAACCAGAAACCAACTAATCATTTTGAATTATTCCTCTGCTAATTTTTTTCAAAAAACAAATAGATTATGTCATAAAATTGACTGGGAAAAATTTATTTTCCTTGTCCAGCCTTTGGTTGAAAGGCTGACAAACTGTGAAGTGACTCAAAGGAGAGCAGACAAAGGGCCTGGGTAGCCCATAAACTGATCAATAAACCCTCCTCTCCCCAATGATTGGCAGGTACATATGAAGCTCCAAGCCCTAAGTCAAGAACTTAGTGAGACAGTAAGAGAGTACAGAGACTAGTTTTTTGTCTTCACTTTTCTAGACTTCTCTGCAGAATTTGATTATGTTGGCCAATTTATGGAACCTTCTTTGATTTTCCGATATCATCTCCCATTCTCCTCTTAATGTCTTTAATGATTCCACCATCTCCTGTGCTGGCTCTCCTCACATGGCTCACTCCTTTCATGTTTATTTTTTCGTGGAATTTGCCTATGTTTCTTCCTCAGTTCACTTCCGGTGGATGAATTCATCAGCTCAAATGGCTTCAATTACCATTTACATGCTGATGAGTGCAAACTTTATGTCTCCTCTGAGACCATCCATCCAATTACTCACAGGACATTTCCATCTGGAGGTCCTCACCTGTACTTTGAATCCATTGGTCCCCAAATGAGTGCACCTACCATCACCACCACTAAAATAGTCTCTTTCATTTCTGTCCCTTGGATACAATGACTCAGTGAAGGGCCTCACTTTCCATCTGGTTCCTCAAACTAAAAACCTTACAATCAGATATCCCTGGCTTTTCTACACTGCCTGTATCCAATCCTTTCCAGTTTACCTCCTTCAAACTTCTTAAATCCTTCTCTGCTAGTTTTATCTATGTACTTGCCTCCATGGTTTCAGCACTCAAGTGGACTATTGCAGTAGTTTTCACACTGGCCTCCTCTTCTCACTTTCCGCGATCCTTCACAGACTTTCCCTAGCAAGACACACAGGGCCTTTTATGATTGGGCCTCTATTTACTTCCCCCTTCTTGTTTCTTTCCTTTCATTACTAACACTCCACACAGTAGCCAGATAAATTATGGTTCCTTCAACTACACCATGATTTTGCATGTGATATTCTTACTGCTTGTAATGCCATTCCTTGCCTCTGTGGTCCTCATTTCCAAGCCTTTGGTTGTTTTTGTGAGTCTCCTTGGCTATACCTTGCCTGAATTTCACATTCACTCTGTAAAGGTAGAGATGAAACCCAGACCCTACTGGCCTGCCCCTGTGCCATCCCCTTGGGGCTCATCTCTGGAAATAGACACAATAGTCTGTGAGGTTCACTCTAATGAAGGTGATGGTTGCTCTAAATCCAGGTCACAAATCTGGATAAAGTCTTCTTTCACTTTTTAGGGCTTATTTTGGGGTTTCCAGAGTGTGAGAAAGCCAAGATGAAAGTACAATTTCATTTCCATTTTTTAAAAAAGAAAACTCATGTGTGTTTTATTCTTCACACTTGGATGCTCTTTAGTATTCTTTGTAAGATTCTTTCTCTAGGGTGGCTTAGCTGAGCTATGTGGCTCTCACATAAGCTGCAAGGCCAGGCCTGCATTTTCATACATAATCAGAACTGCCTGTCTGCACTAGTCTCCCCAGCAGGTAGTTTGCTTGGGAGAAGGCTCAGAGTACCTTCCATAGATGTACGTGGCATCTTCCTGGATAGAAGGGTAACTGACTGCTCAGAACAACACAGTTCCTGAACATCAGTGTGGTCCTCATGTGGACAAATTGGGTCAATGTGTCTTGTGTCCTTGATTACTTATTCCTATGACATTTATTGGGCACACACTAAGTGCAGGACACTGTGTGGCTGCTGAAGACCCTGTCTTAGTCTTGGTTCCCTCAAAAGCAGATCCCGAGACAAGGTCTAAGAGGCAGATGGTTTATTCTGGAGAATAGAAAGGAAGTGCAAGTGAGAGAATGAGAAAAGTGAGGCAGAAAAGAAAGAAAAGCCAGTGACAGGTACTTTAATGAGCAAGTTACTGCTGTGGGCAACTGGGGTACAGTCTCCCTGAGAAGTCTCTGAAGCACTGTGTATAGCCTGCTGGGAATCCTCTCTCCAGAGGCTTTGAAGCCTGAGGCACCTATCCACCAACTCTCATCCCTAGGGTCCTTCACTCCTTTGGCCCCAGGGATATTAATTCCCCAGCACTTCAGGTTTGTACCTATTTGTGACAGAGCAAGCTCCCTAGGTGCTGAGGAAACCCTAAGGCCTTGAAGGCAAGAGAGGCAGGCTCTTGAGGTAGGAAGTTGTCAGTGGGCTTTGAAGCTGCCCACCATGGCTGCAGGCAACTGAGGTGGGTCAAAATAATATGGTCTAAGGTGATGGAGAACTGAGCATCAATAGGGTGTGCTGCAGGTAGAGAGATTAAATTAGGCATGACACTTCTGCCCTCAAAGAACTCACTACCTATGGGAAAGACAAACCAGGCAATAAACTAACTATTAACTGCTGGGATAAGCTCTGGTTCAGAGATCTGTACAAACCATGTGGGAGCATGTAATTCACCCTGGGCTGGGAGAGATGGAAGATCAGTGATATCTTCCACAAACACATGATATTTGGGCCAAGACTTGAAGTATACATGTTCCTCAGGCACAGAAAGAGAAGCAATGGACTTCAGGGAACACAGGTGGCAAGGTTCAGTTGTGCTAGGCATGTACAGTGAAGCACAGGCCAGTTGGCACTGCCAAAGCTTTGGCTGTTTTATCGGGAAGGGTAGGAGATCTGGCCAAAATGTAGACTGGGGCCAGACTGAGCAGGAACTTGACTGTATCAAAAGAAGGCATTAGCACTGAAGCCCCCAGGATGCAATGGTAGCCCATCAGTGTTTCAATAATGACATGTTTTGAACTTTAGAAAGTTCACTCA
Source organism: Tonatia bakeri (assembly GCA_004024845.1). Taxonomy (NCBI): domain Eukaryota; kingdom Metazoa; phylum Chordata; class Mammalia; order Chiroptera; family Phyllostomidae; genus Tonatia; species Tonatia bakeri. The sequence continues at coordinate 37,478 of PVIA01007561.1, read as the reverse complement.
CAGAGCAGCTTTCAGGGTGGGTTAGATGGTGACAGGTGAAATTAGAGCACAAGGATCATGATTAGGAGGCATGTTAGTCAGGCTCTGGGAAGGAAACAGATGGCATATTCAAAAGGAAGGGAAGAGGTCCCAGATACTGGGGAGTTCCCTGGCTACATAAGAGGACTGCTGGACAGGAACTGGGGGATTAGGTAGAGAGGAAAGCAGCAAGAGCCAATGTCACCTGGAGGGAAGAAGGAGGTAGCCAGGGGAACAAATACTCCAACTTCTCTGCATCCCCACCCTTGTAGCTCTTGCCAGAGATGCCCACTGGCCAAACTTAACCAGAGCAAGATGGCAGGGCTCCCCAGTTGATATACCTACAAAGGCTAGCCTCTGGAGACTCAGAGCAGGGTATAGAAGCCCAAAGGATGGCCTGAAGGGGCAAACAGGATATCCAGCCCAGGAGGTCCTTATAATTGGCCAGACCAGAAGTAACAGCAGGTAAGCTCAGTGTTGAGACCATGGAATTTAAGGAGTCTGTGGCACTCTCTGGTGGAGGTAATAAGTGACCTAAGAACACCAGGCTGAAATTCCTGTAGGAAGCTTTATCTGTTACCTACCTTTGACTTCATTTGTTAAATGGGGTGTTGCTGGTAAGTAAGGTCAAAGCCTGAATGAATCTTTGAGAAAAAAGGGGGGGCCTTTTAGAGATTAGCCACCATAGATCTCCATCAAGCCATGTTGGAAACTTGGTAGTCACAGGGCAGCAGGAGGGGAAGGGAGATAACACAGCTCTGGAAACAAAAAGTTAAGGAAAGAGAATGTGAGAGGACCCTGGAGAAAAAGTTTATCCTGGGCTGCAATTGCCAAGGACAGTTCTTATCCAAGAGTTTGTAGGGTCACACAGCAAGAGTCCACCTTTATATAATAAAAATCCACACATTGTACGCACAGTGTCTACTGACACACACACAAGGATAACACTTCCATATGAGTCTGGCAAGGCTATCATAACAAAGAGCCACAAACTGAATGGCTTAAAAAACAGAAATGCATTGTCTCACAACTCTGGAGACTAGAAGTCCAAAATCAAGGTACGGCAGGACCACATTCCTTCTGCAGGCATGAGAGAAGGATCTGTACCAGGCCTGTCTTCTAGCACAGTGGCTCCACATCTGCAACAGTACAATTCCAATATTCACATGGTATTCTCCATGTGTATGTCTATCACTGTGTCCAATTCTCCTATTTTCTAAGGACACTAATCATATTGGGTTAGGGCCCACATCAATGACCTCATCTTAACTTAATTATCTGCAAAAACCTTATTTCCAAATAACACCACATTCTGAGATACTGGAGAATTCTTTTCAGTGGGGAGCCCAGTTCAATTCAGAAACCCATTTTCAACACTCACATAAAGTCTATGTGACCTACTCTCCCTAAGTCAATCTTTGTATGGGGTCCAAGGAGTCAAGGAGATGTTGAAAGCATTAACTCAGCAATCCTTTCCAGGGCCACAGAGCATTGAGGTGACAAGAGTCCTCAGGGAAAAGATTCCTTCCTGGAAGGCCTCAAGGCATTTTTTTACATAGATGCACACAAAATGTAGGCATAGAAGCACACAATTGAATTTCAAATATCCAGAAAGTACAAGAGTAATATGGTGCCATATGTTAAGTACTTGAGCCATGCTAATGTGTGAGCTTGGATTCCTCCCAAGAAGACCCTGAGATGAGGATCTAGGTGCAATAATTTATTTGAGAGGTGATCCAAGAGGTGCTATGAAGAAGTAGAACAGTGAGAGGGAACGGAAGAAAACCAGTGAAGGGTAAGCAAATGAGTGTGTTATCATAGTGGGCAACTGAGGTTCAGCTCCTCTGGAGGCCTCTGAGAGACTATATGGAGCATAACTGGGTGTAGAAGCTGGAGTTTTTATCCATTAACTCCCATTTCTCACTGGTGGAGGTGTCCTCCAGGGCCAAAAAACACTCTCAGGCAGAAAGATGCAAGGAGCCACAAGCTGAATGGGAGCTGACTGCCATTAACCTCCAGGGTGGGCCACAATCATGTGGGTGGGGCACCAATAGCTTCTGCTGACCCAGGTCTGGCACTTGAAATTCATCAAGGAAATATGAGGTAGGCATTATTACCTTTAATTTGCAGATAAGGAGACTAAGGGGACTTCAAAAACATTCTAAAATTCACAAGTTAGTAAGTTATTTATCTAGGATTAGAACCCATTTCCACATGATTTTTAAGCCAATATTCTTAACCACAAAACTTTACAACTGCTCTACTAATATGTGTTTTGTGTTTTGTTACTCTAAAAAGATAAGACTTTTTTTCTGATTTGGATCAGAAACTAATGCTGACACAAAGTAGACACAAAGTAGAGAAACACATTGATCCCCAGCACAGAGCTTATGCCCCAGTCTTTAGTCTTTTGAATGTGTGCTTAATTCTCTTGGGTTTCTTTACACAATGCCCTGAGATTTGTTTCTCAGGAGATGTGCTGGCAGGGAGAGGCCCCTGCCTGGTCCCCCTCCAGAGGCCTGTCAGGGGAGTGTGGCTAAATGTCGAGACAGAAGTCCACAGCATCCACACCCAAGTTCCAATTGGCATCCATGTGGTCCCTAGCTTTCGTGGGCTCTCTTGTTTTCCAGGCTTGCCACTGCCTGTCTCTTCCCAGCTGTTGTCAAGACCTGGGGTGCTGGGGAGACCCTGCTGTGGGGCCACTTAAGTCTCTCACCACCTATTGCTGAGATGATACTCTCCCCTGGTTGGGATGGAGTGACAGTAATATATTAAATGCACCAATTAAATTAGATCCTATCTTAAAGAGCTTGAGTTGGGTTTACTTTTTTTATTTAAATTTTTTATTGTTGTTCAAGTACAGTTGTCTCCATTAATTATAGTGCTATGCTCACTGATGAGGTATTGTTGAGAACTTAACAATTGGTTGATTTTGCATCCAAGTGTTCAGAGTGCAGTTTGCAGTTTCTGGGGAGAGACCAGAGAGAGTTTTCTTGCTAAAAAGCTCCTTGGGATAAGACAGAGGAAAGAAGCAGCAGGCAGGAAGGAAGGGACAGAAGAGTGGATGTACTGCCTCCACTAAGAATTCTTCTCTCTTCTCCTTGTTTTCTGCTTTATGAGCCCTATGTTATTTTGAGACTCAATGAACCAAGCATAGGGTAGAGAAATGGGCTGGAGGCCATGGAGTGTGCTGGCTTGGGGCCCATCCTGCCTCTGCCCATTTGACTTAATGTGTTACCTGGGCCAAAGAAACTAACCTGTCTGCTCTGTTGCCTTTCAGTGATTCATTAATTCATCTCAACAAGTATTTATTGAGCTTCTAGAATGCACTGGCAAGGTTCTAGGTGCTGAGAATAGAGCAGCGGACAAACAGGAAAAATTCTCTGTCCTCGTGCAGCTCACATTCTAGTGGTGGGGACGAAGGGATCAGCAATAAGCAAATATATTATACATTGGGTAATGATAAATGCTGAGAGGAAAACAAAGCAGGGTAAAGATATAATGGACAGAAGCTTATATTTTAGATCACAGGTGGCAAACACAAGGCCCGTGGGCCAAATCTGGCCCTCCACCTTGTTTTATCCAACCTGGCACCTTGTTTGTACCCGGTGGCAGTGCCAAGCTTCTTGCCCATAGTTAAGGAGTAGTTACATTTATACAGTCCTAAAATCATATCCGGTCCTTTGAAGGCAACTGCATGCTGATGTGGTCCCTGGTGAAAATGAGTTTGACAACCCTTTTTTAGACAGTAATCAGGGAAGTTCTCTCTGAGGATGACTTTTGAGCAAAAGCAAGTGAGAGGCTGAGCTGAGTAGATATCAGGAGGAGCAGCATTCTTGGTCAAGGAAGGAGTGAATGCAAAGACTCTGTCCGTGGTTGGGTGGTGCCCCTGCAGTTGCCTAGATCCTCTATCATGCTACCAGCTAAGCCTTATGTGACCATTTCTCTCTGCCTTGAGAGAGGCAGTTTCTTGGGTCTTTGTGATCGCTTCACTGGGTGTCCAGTCACTGGAGGTGCTGATCTAGACACATGTCTGACTCAGGGAGGGAGTGAAGTTCCCATATACTGATTAAATGATGAATCTTAGCAGTCCTTTTTGAGTCTCTACATGTGAGACTCAACTCTGTTGTAATGAGAAAGAAGGGAAGTACAGAACAAAAGCTCATGAACCAAGTTTACATGTGTACAATTGTACTTCAAAAATGCCTTGGACCATAAATCCAGACACTTGGTTTTTGGCTCCTGCTTAGCCTGCCACCTACAAATCAAGTGAATTTGGGAAAATCACTCTTTGCTCCTCCACCCTGCCCCAGTGAGCACCATAATAAAAAATGAGTCTCTTGTATTAGACCTACAGTACCATGTAACCAAGGATGGGAGTAGGGGAGCAAGATTTTGAGAATCATGAAAAGGAAGAGAGAAAAGGCCTAGGAAGAAGGCAGGAAGACCCCAACCTTAGCCCCTGGGCATTGAGAGTTTTCAGAAATTATTGTCTTCAGCTTAGAAGTGACAGTTCCATTAGTGGCTGACATGGTAGAGAAGTTCTTCCTCTGACTCAATTTGGGTCCCCAAAAGCAGAACTGAGGTAAGAACTCAAATACAAACAGTTTTATTTCTCAGGTAATTCCAAAACACACTAGGGTGGAGAAGTGAGATAAGGTATCATGAAGCCAGTTGCCACTATGAAGATGCTGAACATCTGTGTAGAGCAGGTGCCTTGGAGTTCTTCCACCTGAGGACGAGAAGCTGGGGCATTTATATACCCAGTCTTGTTGGTCAATGGTTATGGGTTTCTCTGGCTCCTTGGGAGGGGTGTTAATTCTTGCACTTCTAACCCTCACTAGCAGCAGGCAAAGTACATTTCAAGGCTTAAGAAAGCCCTGAGGTAAAGCAATGAAGAAGCTGGTAGTTGAAATTTAGGTGATATTTACCGAGATGAATATGGGTAAGGTTCTGACAGCAAGGTTCATACAGTCCCTGAAACAGGCAACACCTCCCTAGGTCAGCCTTGCAGGCAGGAGGCCCCAAACTTGGGCTCCAGACCCACACCAGAGAGGGCCATCCCTCAGTCGCAGGTGACAAATCTGCTCTCTGGCCTGAGACCCATCCTATGTGTCAGGCCTCTGGCCTTTGGGAAGTACAAGGGATAGGAATCAGGAAAGGGAAGCCCAGCTGTGAGAAACTGAGCTTATTGCCCCATGAAGTTCATTATGCATAGAATCACCATGTGCTCAGCCCCTGGATAGTGGATGAGCCTGGCAGATGGAGATGTTTCTGTGCCATGCCCCCTGCAGGTGAAGCCAGTCTCTGACTGGCAGGAGAGTGGCTGGCAGTATTACCATGGCAACCAACAAGAGCCTACCCAAGGATCCTCCAGTGATGGAAGAGACACAGTGATGACCAAGATTCCAGGGAGTGCACCACTATGGCAGGTTCCAGAGGCAAAGATAGTTGGTTTTCCCTGCTATTGACATTGTACTTGTGACCCATATCACACACACACACACTACTGTAGCCTGGTTGGGGCTTGGTAAAACACCTGTCACAACATTGTGCCAACTTGCTGTGTGAGCAGGAACCGGTGAGTATCTCTGTTTTCCCCTCCATAAAATGATTTGGATGGTACTGGTTTGCTGGCCTCCACTGTGGAAAGTGGCAAGAGCTGACACAAGAATATCTGGGAGGCATTTGGAGCTTCTTGAAAGAAAGAGATTGTCAAGAATTCTTGTTATGAAATGCTAAAGTTTTCCTTCTTGTTTTTTTTTTTAATTTGAGGGCTTATGAGTTTTCAAATTGCATTGAAGATTTCAAACCAGCAGCTTTTCTGAGACCACAAGCCAGCCAGAGCTGCTGACCACAGTGTTAAGGTAAAAATAAAATCCAAATTAAGAAGATGTGCTCCTGATTTGTGGCCAGATTCCAAGTTGGATCTTAAAAGCTTCCTCTCTGGTCAGCTTCCTGGGCTGACCCCCCAGGCTCACTTAGTTCTGGGCTGCTGCATATTCCTGGCCATTAGATATTGAAAACAGGAAATTAAGGGGCCTGTTGGGGGATGGTAAGGCTTGAAACAACTTCAGAGAACAAGCTGATGAAGTCATAGATCTTATCTCCCTGCCTTTCTGTGTCGGGTTTCTTTAAAGATAAGATAGTAAATCAAAATGTTCTGCATTTTTTTCCAAGATGGAAGCAGAGGAAGATTTTTCAAATACCCCCTTCCATCCCAGTGTTGCCAAAGATAACCAGATGAGAGAAATTCCTCGATTGTGTGCAAGTGCATGTGAAACGTGATTACAGGACAATTTCCCCATCTTGGTCCCCAAGGGCTTGGGGAAGAGTGGGAAAAGGAATAAAGCTTGGAATGGAGAGGAGGCAGGTAGACACTGGGGCCTTGTGTTGCTGTTGATGATGCTTTTGTTCTCTTTTTGTATTAAGGCAGGCCTCAAGCCAGACAGGACGTTGTCAGACCATGGTTAGTCTATGGTGTGGAACTAAATGAAGGTGTCTATCCAGGGCAGAAAGAAAGGGGAAAATGTGTGTTTGGGTCCTGCTTGTGAGATGTAGGCACACTAAGCTGGAATGCCAGGCTAGTTGAGCATATTCCTGAGAGTGGCCTGAAGAAGCCCAGAAAGGCAAATGTGAGATGGGGTCAAGGCAGGAAAGCAGGTATCCCAACTGGCCACTCACACTGGAGAAGTAAAGCCATGAGAGAATGATGAGCCATGTGTGAAAACACTGAGAAGAACAGGGAAGGTAGGAGACAAGGATGGGACAGCTCAGAGCAAAGTGATTAAAGGCACTGGCTTTGGGACTGACATAGCTCAGTTCAAATCCAGCTCTGCCATAGGCATGTGACAGATGCCAACCCTTGTGGGGGTTTTCCCCCTTAAAACTGACCAATACATATATCATGGGGTTGTTATGGAGATTAAACAAGTTAACTTTTTTTAAAGTTCATGAGGCTGCAAAGTGTGCAGGGTGCTGTAAAGATGTATTTATATAGTTTGAGCAAAATCATGCTGAGAGTGGGGGAAGCTGCCAGTTTAAAAGGAAAACGCAAAGGTAGATGTTAAGCTTATTTATGAAATAGCCTCTATGGCCTTTGGGTGAACCTAGAGAACAATTTACATCTGGCAAAGAAAAATTGTGATGAGGAAAACAATCTGGATTTTGTGAACTCTTTGGGGCATCCCACTGGGAAAGGAGGCCCCTTGACCCTCTGGAGAAATAGACACCTCACCTTGGCTCTGCTCCACCTTGCCAAGGGTGATGGGTGTGGGTCAAACCCCTCAGAGGGCTAGGCTTACTTCCTGAGGCAGTTATCAAAGAGGAACTTACAAGAAATGAAGTAAGGAGAAAGGATCTTTGGGATGAAGGGTGACAAAGATAATATAGCAGGGGTTGGGGCAAAGAGCATTATACAGTGCACAACCTGCATAGCTGTACAAAGGAGTCCAGGAGGGGGCATGTGAGAACAAACATAACAAATTAGAGAAGAGAAAGTTGACAAGCAGGGTGGTATAGAGGGATTCAGATGATGGCTGTTCCAGGTTTGATTTCATGTGCAACCCAAGAGAACTGAAGGACTGTTGCGTTTAGAGTTTTTTTCTTCCACTGAAAAGCTTAATGTGAATGAAAAGCATAGTCCACAGGCCATGTGCTTGTCCCAAAAAGGAGTAAAAAAAGATGAATTAGTATCCCTGGGAGAGTCAGCAAATGGGCTTATTTTCTTCTCTTCCTCACCCTCACACCTCTCCTGGGGGCTCAAGCATGAGAACAAGGCTCCTCCAAATACTCCCACATCTCTGCTCATGGACTGCATGTTCTCACCTCCTCCCAACCCCCAGGCCCTGTAGAGCTCATTTATGACTAAGGCATATCTTATGTTCATATTCATAGACAGGTTTCAGCCTTGAAAAGCCCCTTCCAGATGAGTTGAAGCTTTCAAGTGAGGCATTTGAATAAACTTTCTCCAGGCATCTTGGAACAACCTGGCATTCTCAGTGGACCAGGGAGCCAGGCTTTTCTGGGTGGAGGTAGGGATTGGTAGTTTTTTCACCCAGGTCATGAGTTCAGGATGCCTCCACCACCCATGCCTAGAAAGAACCAGGATGGCCCTTCAGTGTAAGGAGCAATGAGCTCCATCCTTTTCATCAGTGAGTCTCAGCCCTGGCCACCAATTAGAGTCACCACAGGAAATTTTTAAAACTCTCTGTGTCCAGGTCCCAAAGGGAACCAATGGAATTAGAATTTATTAGCATGGAATCCAGGCATCTATATTTCTTAAAATATCATCCAGGTGATTGTTAAAAAGGAAGTTGAAAAATTACTACTCTAATAACTTAAGTGACTCCAAGTAGCAATGCACATTCTCTCTCTGGGCATTAGTTTACTCACCAGAAAAACAAGGGAGTTGGACTAATAGGATTATATATATAAATACAAGGTATGCATTTATATACACATATAAACACTATACTATACAGAAAAGTCCAGCCATTGTTACTATAACAAGAATGGTTTGCACCACATCAATGTAACCTGGCAGCCAAGGAGAGTGGACTGGAATGTGCATGCATGAACAATGACAGTTTCAGTCAGTAGAGGCAGTAGATGCTATTGAGTGAGCATGTGTACTGTGTGACCATCGCATTCAAAATGACTGAGTGAATGAAACAAGGAATCTGCATCAAATTTTGCATTAAACTTGAACATTCCTCTGCAGAAACTATTTGTATGACTCAGAAGGCTGCAGCTATAGGCAACTGGTGCTTAGCAGCTTCAGCACAACAACATGCTCACTCATGCATCACATCTCATGGAGAGTTTTTTGGTGAAACATCAAATCACCCAGGTGACTCAGCCCCCCTACAGCCCAGATTTGGTACCCTGTAACTTCTGGCTTTTCCAAAAACTAAAATCACCTTTGAAAGGGAAGAGATTTCAGACCATCGATGAGATTCAGGAAAATACAATGGGGCAGCTGATGGCCATTGGGAGAACTGTGTGAGGTCCCAAGGTGCCTACTTTGAAGGGGACTGAGGCATCATTGTCCTATGTACAATGTTTCTTGTATTTTGTATCTTCCTCAATAAATGTCTTTATTTTTCATATTAAATGGCTGAATACTTTCTGGACATATCCACTGTGCATATATTATATATTGTATTATATACAATATGTGATATGTAATATAAATTCATATATTTATTTTTATTTAATTTTTATATTTTTCCATTAATACATATAAATAACCCTGTTAGTTCTAATATTCTGCAACTCTGTGACTGAGCATTAGGTAAGACATCTACATACATATATTTATGAGTACAAGGTACTCAAAATACACACACTCAACTTACACATTTCTCTACTCTACAACCTTCATCTTCTCCCTCCTAATGTACAGCAATCCTTGATTTCAACCACTCCTTTCAACCTGCCCTTCCTTCCCAAAAAGAGCTGTCAAAAAATTCCAGAAACATTTTAGATAGCAGACTAAAAGTGAAAAGTTTTAAGGTAACAACAAGAAGGTGAGTTTTCTAAGAGAACTGAAAAGGTAGCCATAGTTTCCCAGCTTGAAGGGACCTGGAGATACCCTCCACCCCCTCTGATTGTTCCTAAAGAAATTAGACATCAAGTCGGTCAGGTAGTTAGTGTCAGAGCCAGGGAAAACTCAGAGCCCAAGTATGTTCTGAGGATCTTTTGCATCAGAATGGCCCAGTGAGCAGCTTCAAAGGCATGTTCCTGGGCTCTACTCCAGATTTAGTGTGTCAAATTTCTTGTGAGTATGTGTATGTGGAGAGGCAGGAATGTAATTTTAAATCTTCTCCCTTGGTAAGCCCAGAACTGTTGTGGGCCCCAGACAGCAAGGAAACAAACCCAGTGTGCCAGAGGCCAAGTAGCCCAGGTATATGCACAGCTGCCCTTTCACTTTAATCCTGAGACCTGGGACAGTTTCTGTTTATAAGACTTGGTGGCTGGAAATGGTCAGTACAATGCTCTTTCCTAAAGATATGGGTGGCTCAGTGGTATGGTTTTGGGAAGCAGTGATGGGAAGAGACTGACCAAAGTATGACCCAAAAATCTGGTGCCTGGCTAGACAAGCTGAGGCTACATGGCAATTACCCCAACCCCTTCTCCAACCAGCAACTCCCTGAAGGAGTGCCTGCACTGAAGGCAGCCCAAGTCAGCATCTGCAGCTAGCCCATCAAGGAGGGTAAGGCTTAGTTCAGGGGTACAGCCACAACACAGTCACACTGGATTGTGGTCCAAGTTGGATTGGATGTCATTTACTCTTCTTCAGTCTGAGATATGTCTCTTTTAATGTTCAATACACTTTAGCTACAAACTCCCATCTTTCAATGTCTCTTATCTAGCACCTGCTGCTACACGTCCCCCTCTTTCTGTATCCCATAGTAAGTCCAGACACCAACTGAGCTCATTTGAACAAGGAGTCATAAAAAAAATGAGGAAATCTTTTTTGGCCAAGGTCCCATTATTATCACTCACCAAATGATCCTCATGTGCACCAGGAAACATTGTTCCTGAATATTCACAGTAATATGGTTTAAAATAGCCAAACTGAAAGCAGTCTGATGGCTATCAGCAGGAGAGTGGATAGGTAAATCAGTGGATAGGTAAATCAGCAGGGTGTATTCATGCATAGAGGAAGGACAATGAGGAGTTATATGTACCAACACAGATGGATCTCACAACCATAATATTGAACAAAAGAAACCACATAGAAGAGTCCAGACTGTGTAAGTCCATTTATGTACAAATTTTAGAGGTAGGCAAAAGCAAAGTGTGGTGTTAGGTATTAAGATAAATAAAGTGAAGGGAAGGAATACAACTGGAAGAGGAATGAAAAAGGCTACCTGATTGTTGGTAATGCTCTATAGTTTGACTTGTGTCGCAGTTAAGTAACACTTGCTTTGTCATAACTCATTGGACTGGACACACATGGATTGCACACTTTTCTGCATGTGTGTTTTTCTTTATAATAAAAAATTGGAGTCCATAATACCATTACCCAGGGAAAAAAAATTACACAGCTGATATGCCCAATCTAAAACTCACTTTTCTGTCTCATACTGTAGGAACCCAGGCACATGGCCCTAATGGCTACACTTGGCTATAGAGGTTCCAGAGCACAGTAGGCCTGGGCTCTTGGACTCACTTTGTTATTTTCAGTCATCTGTTCAACTAGATGCCCATGTAGATGCATGACTTTTCAAGGGCACACCAGTGGTTTCAGGAAAGGTGTGCAATGCTGCTCAGCAGTGCAGCCTCTGCTTTCTGCCTCATGCATGTCACCCAATGAACACTGAGGTCCTTGCTTGAAAGCTGACTTCACCATGTCCCTCAATCTATTAGGAATGGTCTAGAGCCAATTATGCACATCCCCCCACAAAAAGATCAAAGTTACAATCTCCAATCTCCTACTAGATTTCTTTCTCCCTGTGTAAGTTTGCCTGCATCTTCCCTAAAGAATATCAAGTTCCTCCTCCCTGAGCTTGAGTGCAGGGAGAAGGGTAGCCTTTTTCAAGCCTCCTTGATACTGGGGGTCTAGTTGTCTTACACACACTAAAATGTCCAATTTTCATGATTGGTTCTTTATGAAAAAAAGTCTGCTCCTTAGGGATTTTAGATCTTCTCTGCCAGACATGAAGAAGTTGATAACTCCTAAGTATTAACCTCTTTGCCTCCCTGGTTCCTTACTATATAATTTCCCATCTCTGCCCTTTGCATAGCTATAAATATTTCTATAGCTAAGAACATCTCATTTGTCTCTGTACCTCCATTCATAGCACAGTGTCTGACCATGGTGAGCTCTGCTCTAACAACATTGGTTGAATGATTATGTGAATAGTGGACAAATGAAAAATCACTCTCATAGCCTGGATGGTCAAGATTTCTAGGACTGCGATTGAAGTGGAAAGTCACCTTTTTGTTGAAGAAGCTGAACAGGAGGGGATGGGGGGAAGGTAGGGGAGGGGAGGGAAGTTCTTCAACTAAAGAGGGAGGATGAGGAAGAGAAAGAACAGGAAGAGATAAGAAGAAGGGTAGGGGGCAAGACAAGGGTGGAGGGACAAGAAAGGAGAGGGAAGGAAAGAAGAGGATAAAAGGGAGAAAAAGAAGGAGGCTATTGTTAAGACAAAAGAAAAGTCACTAGCTCCACAGAGAGCATCCAATTCTCTGGTGTCCCTGGTGGTCTTAAGCCAGACTCTAACTGAATCAGCAAGAATGTAAAGCCCTTGCTGCTAGTAAAATTCTATTACCCAAGGAGGCATGTCTCCACATGTAAGAACATGATAAGTCCAAAGAAATTTTGTCATCCAATTGAAAGGTGTCGCAATCTAGGAAAAGCATTCCCAAAGTCTGGAGGACTCCATATTTAACCTGAAATTGATGTGCATCAACTCAAAAACATACTCCCCCATAATACACACTCAAATCTACTCTCTCAGACTGTAACAAGGAAAGGACATTAATGGTCTGCAGGCCTAAGCTTCCCTTCTGTCCCACACCATACCACTGTTCTCCTTTAACTTCACTGGATTCTCAAGCATTTCCTCAATACCCATGTTGGAGGTTCAATCCCCTTCCCTGAGGTAAACCTCTTTACTCACCTCTTACCAATAGCCTCCTTTCAGCCACCAGGAATTGGTCAGGACATGAATGGTAAACCCATGTGAGCTACCCAAATACAGTGTATCAGTTAAAGCAAAGCTAGCACTAAAACACAATGGAAGTTCATTTCTTTTTCAGGAAAAGCCAAACTGTTGGCAGAGACAGGAACTCTTGTTTACACAGTCATTAGGGACCAACTCAAAGCCATGGAGAACTCTGCCTCTCTGACAATGGAACGTAATTCCATTGATTCAGGGTGAGGCATGAGCACAGAATGTTATGTTCCCTTGGTATCTCTAATGGGCAGCCAGAGCTGAATCTCCTGTCTTCCAACATCACCCTGGGCATCAATATCCAACCACCAAATATGGGAAATGGAAGAAACAGATCAACAGGACAATGTGGAAATGTTTATGTGCCAGGCCTGGTTGTAAGATACATCACTTCTGTCTACATATCATTGGTCAGCCACATAGCCACATTTCACCCCCGATGGCAGCTGGGAAATATAGTCCAGCTGAGTGCCAAAGAACAAAGTTAAATGGGTCAAGCATTTTCTAGCTGGTCTCCTAGAGAAGAGTCACCTAGAACATGATGTGAGAGGCAAGACTGTAAGGCAGAACAGGGTCCAGGGGATAAAAAAAAAAAAACAACAACTATAAGTAGAGAGAGAAAGAAAAGGACCATGACTTCAGAAATGGGTCAGATATAACCCCTGCCTTCAGGAATTCATAGGCTCTAGGAAAGAACCAGGTGTGTGTGCACAGCTGTTTGTAGCACAATGCTAATTGAATAAATGACTAGATTTTATACACTGTATGATCTTTTGGTCTATGACTAGTGTGAACAAGAGAAGAGAGCATATGGTCTGAGGGGAGCAGAGGGGACAGAATGCTTCTCTGTCAATGCTGGCCTGCCTAAATTGGATGTGTAAACCATTATTTAGTTTCTATAGGACTCAAATCTATAAGATGTTCATGCTTAGGAAATGAAGACATTCAGAAAATCTTCACCAGCCAAGCACTGAGCCAAAGCTAATGCTGACTGGAACACATTGGTTACCCTTTGCTTTTGCATCTCAAAGCACATTCACAGAACTAGAAGTGATCCAGAAAAGAGTATCTGGAAAACTCCATGAGGACTAACTTGAAAGGCCGGCTATACTTAATTTGTATTTTGGTTTTTCAATATTAAACTAACTTTGTATCCCTGGGGTATAAACATCACTTACTCATGATGTATTTTCCTTTTAATTTTTTAAAACTTAATTTGAAGGGCAGGAGCATAAAATGGAGTAAAAATAGCCTCTTCAACAATGGTGTTGGGAGATCTGGACAGCTACATGTCAAAAATGAAACTCAACCACCAACTTACACCTTACACAAAAAGAAATTCAAGATGGATAAAAGACTTACATATAAGTTACTACACCATAAAAGTCTTAGAGAACATAGGCAGAAAAATTTCAGATATTCCACTCAGCAATATTTTTGTCAATATGTCGCCCACCTAGGGCAAGGGATATAAAGGAAAGAATAAACAAATGGGACTTCTTCAAATTAAAAAGCATCTACATGGCTAAAGAAAACATCAGCAAAATGAAAAGGGAACCAACTACATGGGAAAATACATTTGCCAATGATACCTCGGACAAAGATTTGATCTCCAAAATATGTAAAGAACTCACACAACTCCACTCCAGGAACACAAACAATTCAATTAAAAAATGGGAAAAGGATGACAAAGGCTGGTGTGGCTCAATGGATTTAGTGCCGGCCTGTGAACCAAAGGGTCATCACTTCGGTTCCCACTCAAGGCACATGCCTGGGTTACAGTCCAGGTCTTTAGTAGTGGAGGCTCTCAAGAGGCAAGCACACACTGATGTTTCTCTCCCTCTTCCTCTCTCCTGTACTCACTCTAAAAATAAATAAATAAAATCTTTTTAAAAAAATGGGCAAACGACCTGAACAGACACTTATCCAAGGAGGACATACAGAGGGCATGTGAAAGGATGCTCAACATCTCTAGCCATCAGAGAGACGCAGATTAAAACCACAGTGAGATATCCCTTCACACCTATAAGAATGGCCATCATTAATAAATCAACAAACAACAAGTGCTGGAGAGGTTGTGGAGAAAAGGGATCCCTAGAACACTATTGGTGGGAATGCAGACTGGTGCAGCCACTGTGGAAAACAGTACAAAATTTCCTCAAAAAACTAAAAACGGAACTGCCTTGTGACCCGGCAATTCCACTGCTGGGACTATACCCTAAGAATTCTGAAACATCAATTTAAAAGAACCTATGCACCCCAATATTCATAGCAGTGTTATTTACAATAACTAAGTGCTGGAAACAGCCTAATTGCCCATCAGTAAATGAATGGATCAAAGCAGAAAGAAGGAACTCCTATGCTTTGCGACAGCATTGATGGAACTGGAGAGTATTATGCTAAGTGAAATCAGCCAAGCAGTGAAAGACAAATACCATATGAACTCACCTATAAATGGAACCTAATCAACAAAACAAACAAGAGAGCAAAAAAAAAAAAAACAGAGGCATGAAAATAAAGAACAAACTGACAGTGACTAGAGGGGAGGTAGAAGGAGGATAATGGGGGAAAGAAGAGGAAAGGTTAAGTCAAGGAACTTGTATAAAGGACCCATGCACAAAGACAACAGGATGGAGGAGGATTGAATGTGGGAGGTGGGGGTGGGTAGGGCAGGGGAGAGTAATGGGGGAGAAATGGGGACAACTGTAATCAAACAATAATAAAAAAAGAAAAGACTTTAATTTGCATGTGCGTGTATGCATTTTTGTGTATGTCAGCTCTCACTAGTAGTTCATGTATATATAATGATTTTTCATTCATTCAGGTTGCCATAACAAGTTACCACAGATTGGATGGGTGGCTTAAATAACAAACATTTACTTCTCATGGTTCTGGAAGCTAAAAGCCTGAGATCACACAAGCAGCATTTCTTGATGAGAGCTCTCTTCCTGATTCATAGATGGCTGCCTTCTTGTATCGTATAACTGAGAGAAAGCTCTGATCCCTAATATCCTTATAAAGGCACCAATCCAATCATGAGTACTGTACTCTTATGACCTCACCTACACCTCATCACCTCCCAAAGGCCCCACCTCCAAATACCATCACAATGAAGTTGGACCTTCAACCTGTGAATCTGGGAGGGACACAAACATTCAAACCACAGCAGGAAGTGAAGGAAACAGATGAACATCCATAAATGTTAAAGGGCTGCATGTAGTGTTTCCATCAAGTCCAGTCCCAAGAGGTGAGGCAATACTGCTGGAAGCTGCTAACGAGCCTATTCAAGGATAGGAAAAAAAGATCCACATAAAAGTAGGAAGCAGAGGCTCCTTTCTATCCAAGCAGTGCTACAGGCCTCAAATATGAGCAGAACCAAGAATGCTGGTGGCAAAATGAGGCAGTAAAGTCCAGGTGTGGTATGTGAATCATGAATGGCTGGCCATATTATTTTATCTTCTTACCAGGTTGAGATAGACATACATCAAAGTGCACAAGTCACAGATGTATAACTTGATGATTTTCACTAATTTAAAACACCTTTGCAACCAGCTCCCAGATTAAAACAAACAAAAAAAATGACCTCTACCCTAGACTTTGCATTGTATTTCTCCCCTTTTATACCTATACCCAACAGTGTTCTAAGTTCTAACAACATAGATTAATTTTGCCGGTTTTTGAATTGTGTATTGTGAATTGTGAAATAGAATCATGTAAAATGTACTCTTTTTGTTTGACTTCTTTCATTCCATATTATGTTTGTGAGGTTCATTCATATGCATGCATTCCTGTTGGGTAGACACCTAGGGGTGGAATTGCTGGACAAGAGGTACATATTTCTTCAGCTTTAGTAGATATTTCCAAAGTTTTCCAAAGCTATTGTACCATAGAGACACTTTTGAGAATGAATGGGGTTCCTAAATGAGCCAAAAGCATAAACTTGGACTATCCCAGGCAAATTAGAGCAAATAGTCACCCTGTTCTCAGAAGACCTCCAAATCCACATACCCTGGGTGGTCCTGAAAGGTCTCACCTCTGAATAAGATGGATGTGGTTTAAGACTTAAGGAGCACTCTAGCAACTCTATGTGTTCCATAAAGCTGAGAAGCTGCAGGTGTTCTTTCAATAAAAATCCATAAACTAATACCTTTCCCCTGGCAAATAAGGGAGCTTAGACACATACCCTCTGGCTAAGCCCTTCTTTTATCACTTAGGAGTATTCTCCCAAATATCTCCTTCTTTCTCCAGCCTCCTTCGCATATGTCGGATGAAGCTGAAACTCTCGGCAGGTCCCTGAACTGCATATCCAAAAAACTATATGCTGTGCATATCTGCAGCAAGGAACGTGAGGCTTTCCAGGAGAGATTTATTGCCTCCCTTCCCGCCCCTTTGGAAGGTTTCTGGATGCTGCTTCTTATGTATATAGCACATGCCTCTGGCTTATCACTATGGTAAATATAAAAGTAATTAATTTTTACCCTTTTGGAAAGCGGAAGTTTTAACTGTACTTCAATACCATTTGCATTTCTGATTTCTATCAAGTTCCCACTTTCAGAAAAGAGAGTCCTGCTGATATAATTTGGTTTCTTAATTGTATATTCTCTAGCAGGAAGCTGCTTCCTTTGCCTCCAAAGCAGAAAACATGTACACATTGGGAGGAGTTCAGCACTGGACCTTCGCTGCAGGTTAACTCACCTTGCTGGAATTAGGGTAACGAGTACAGGTGTGGGAATTTGGAGCAGGGCTTTTCTACATTTTTATATTAACATATGCTGAACTTGTGAAAATCAGTTTCCCAATTTCGGATGAAGTGGGAAGATTTTAAGAACCACATCTTTGTATCTGGTTGTAATTTATTCATATGTTCAGAGAATTTTTGTTGAAACAGGCTGGATTTATTTCATTGCTTGCTTTCACTAATTGATACCCTTTTATACTGCTTCTACATTATTATTTAGATTTACAAAGTGTTTAAGGGACCCAAGAGACCATGCAACCTGATGATACACTCATGTTATAGGTGAAGAGAGTGTGCTAGATTGAATGAATGGTCCCAGTGCTTCACCCAAACCTTGTGCATGGCATTATTATGGGCAGAGTTTAATTCCTTGCCCATTGATTTGGGACATGGCCATGTGACTTGCTTTGGCCAATGAAATGGGTCTTAAAATAATTTTGAGCCTAAGCCTCAAGAGACATCACATATTTCCATGTTCTCCTGGTCCCTCTGCTGTTGTATGAAAATAACATGCCTGCCTAGCACACTGGTCCAGGAGGAGAGGAGGCGTGTGGAGCAGAATGAGCCCAGCCAGTACCCAGTCTTGTGACATGAAGCAGAGCTACTGCAGTCTCACATATTGCTGCCAAACTGAGTTCAGTCTAGATCAGCCAAACCTCAGCTGCCCCCCAGGTCTGAGGTACTCATTATTTATTGTACACTATTGAGGCTGTGAATATTTTTACATGGTGATGGTTAGCCAATATGGATGCTGGAAGCCATAGAGGAAAAGTGACTTACCCACTGTCACACAACTGGCTTGTGACAAAGTTGAGTCTAGAACCCAGGTTCCCTGTTCTCAAGCCTGCAGCAGTTCCCTCAGGATTTTCACACACATGTGAAAGATACTGCCTGATTGTAGGTCTTGCAGCTTTTGGAAAATGTAGCTTGTAAAAAATCATTGAGAGAAAACAGATGAAACTTTACATGGCTCTGGGGATTAATAATGTAATGAGGATTGTTCCACTTCTGGTTTGAAGTGAATCTGAATTGGCTGTTCCACCCCCTCTCCTCCTCCTCTCTGACAACTGTGGAGTTCCCAAGAAGAAAGGTTTAATGGTTTGGGAGCTGCTCCAAATAGCATGTGCAAGAATGAGGGCTCAAGTAACCCTGGAGACCATTAGTGACTGTAGCTGGGATTTGGCCCTTTTCTAGATAAGCAGGGAAGACAAGCCCTCACCTCAGGACCCCCAACAGAGACCAATCTCTGCAAGTACAAGAAAGACCCAGAAAGATAAACTGCCCCACACCCCACCTCTCTCCCTCAAAGATTAAATTTCTTTGTTTAGGACCCTGCCACTTTAAGCTAATGGCCCCCTGGGGCCCTGGGGTGTAGGTGCTTGGTAGAGGTAGACATGGAGAAGGAGAGGTGTCACTCTTGAAGCTTACATCACCCATTTTCACCTCCCTGTATATAAAGGCTCCCTTTACCTTTTCCAGGACTTACCACTTATTGATCTGTCTCCCTTTTGATGGCAGAGAAGGAATGCTGGTCATAATTAGAATGCCAACATCTAACAGAATTTATGTGTATTATTATTATTATTATATTTTAATTTTTACCAATAAATTCTGTGGCTGTCTGCCTCCTGGCACAACTCCAGAGCTTTTGTCATGCTAAAGGGCTCTCTTTCCTCCACCTTAAAATACACCATTTTAATATGGTCTTGGGCTCCAGATAGAGGGTGGGTGTGAGAAATGGGGAAAGGAAAACCCCATGCAGTCATAAAATTATGTATATTTGATATTTAATCAGTGTCTTCCTCCACTGTACATTTCTCCTATCAAAGAAAGGAGAGATCACATCTACCTTGTTCATGTTGAATACCTAGTTCAAATCACAATATTAGGCACATAAGCATGTAATATCAGTAAATATATGAATGAATGAATGAGTAAATGAACACAGCTGTTCTGGAAGATAACTCACAGATGGCATCTTTGCACACCAGCCTGACACAGTTCAGCATGTCAGTCCTGGGCCTGTGGGTCCTTTGGCATCTGGTTGAAGCCCCTCTGCCACTCCCCATGGCACAATGCCATGATAAACTTGTCTTGGCAGATCAGTCACCACTGAGCTGACATCTCTATCACCCAGGCCTCCCTCTTGACTGGAAGACACAGGAAAGAGACTGGGAACTGTGGCAGCCATGGCAAGTGATTGAGCTCTCCTCTTTCCCTGGGGCAGAATTGGCCTCCTGCCCCTGCCCAGTCCTTATCCTAGATTTGCTGGCAGGAGTTGGTGAGCTGGCAGCATCTGCTACTGTCTGGAACTAAGACTGCTCATCTCATGCTTGGTGCCAGCTGGGCAGCAGAGCAGTCACCAATACAAAGAAGAGTCCAGACTGGCAGGTGCCACCAACTGCCTGTGACAGAGAAGAGAGTCTGACAGGAGTTGGCTGATAAGGGGATCACATGGCCTTTATCCTTGCTCACTGCCATGAGAGGTTATCGGAGTCCATTTTAGAGAGGATGGAAAAAAAATGTTTCTGAATGCTTCTGACTTCCCCTGGTCAGAAGGTGCATTCAACCAGGTGCATGTGTACTGCCTTAGTTTAGGTTCTCCTGAAAGCTGACTTTAAGACAAGATGTGGGTCAGGTATTTTATTTGGAAGGTAATCTCACAGAGTGGGAGTGAGGAAGCAGGAAGAGTGAGACAGGTAAGGGAGAAAAGCTGATTTAGCATGTGCTGATGAATTCTGGGCATCTGTCAGGGTTCTACTGAGAAACCCCTTGGAGCACACCTCAAGAATGGGGAGGCTGGGGCATTTATCCAGTTGGGTCTGTGCTAAGCTAAGAAATATCCTAAAGCACTGGAGCAAGCCCTTGGAGAGAAGCTAATAGATGCAGGCCCGTGGTGGGGAGGAGAGAGGCCATAGCGTGCTCTGAAAATGTCCACCTCAGCTATAGTAAACTCAGGTGGGTATGTACGGATGGGACATCAGCAGGGTCTGAATATTTTGCTTATAATTGGCTTAGAGCTAAAAGATATGGGTCTCAGGCCTCTTCCACTCAACTATGAGATCTTAGTCAACTCCCCCACAGCCTCAATTTCCCCACCCAGAAAAATAAATAATGGTTTCTGCCTATCCCACTTTAAGCAGTTGTTGTAGGAATCAAATCAAAGCAGATAATGAAATGAAAATTATTTTTTATGCTTATATGAAATCCTGTTTTTTTAATTAGCTTGTCTAAAATGCTATATTGTTCACTTGTTGATAGGTCAAATATGGAAGGTTTCTAAGGATACAAGTTGTCAAAGTATTTTAAGAGACTGAGGGTAAAATCCTGTTTTGGATGGGAAGGTGTCAGTAAGTCAAACTTCAGTGAGTTCTAAATGTTCTCCACAGAAAAGAAAGCTGTCATTACCTCATTCAAGAATTCTCCCGACTTCCAGCCAAGATGGAGGCATAGGTAGTCACACTGTGCCTCCTCACACAACCAAAACTAAGGACAGCAAAAATTGAGAAACAAAAAACAACCAGAACAGAGAGAAATGAACCAAACTGGACAACCATTCACCCAGACCGGTAAGGAGGGGCGGAGTCGGAGGCCAATGGAGAGGGGTCGAGGGGTCCAGGCCAGAAAAAGCGATGACTGGAAGATTTGGGCATGCAGGGCGCAGGCGGCAGTCAGCGGACCCCAGAAGTGCAGGGGCAGCTGACGGACCCAGTGGCAGACCCTGGGTACAGGAGGCAATGAGCAGACCCAGTGAGGCGCGCAAGGCAGCTGGCTGGCCGCAGCCACACGTTCACGCACAGACAAACTAAGCGAAAACAGGCAGTGACACAGACCATGCAAACCATGGACTCAGCACCCGGAAACAAAGCCTAAGAGCACCAACTGAAAACACCTGTGGGGGTTGAGGCCAGGAGATTCTCTCAGCCTCACAGGAGGCTCCTCAGGGAAACCCACAGAGACTGAGAAAGTACACAAGCCCACCCGCCCAGGAGCCAACACCAGAAGGGCCCAATTTGCTTGTGGGAAGTGGCCGAGGGGACTGAAGTCCTACAGAGAGCGGAGCAGGCACCATTGTTCCCTCTCAGACCCTGCCCCCACATACAATGTCACAACCTAGCGACTGGGGTGCCCCGCCCTGGTGAACACCTAAGGCTCTGCCACCCATATGTAACAGCCACAACCAGACAAAAAAAAAATTAAAAAGATGGCTCAAACAGAATTAAAAGCCCCAGAGCCATTTTTTTAAGTGACCGAGAGATAGCCAACCTATCAGATGCACAATTCAAAGCACTGGTGATCAGGATGTTCACAGAATTGGTTGACTTTGGTCACAAATTAGATGAACAAATGTAGGCTATGATAAGGGAAATGAAGGAAAATGCACAGGGAACCAATAGTGATGGGGAGAAAACTGGGACTCAAATCAACAGAGTGGACCAGAAGGAAGAAAGGAACAACCAAACAGAAAAGAATGAAGAAACAAGAATTCAAAAAACTGAGGAGAGGCTTAGGGACCTCCAGGACACCTTTAAACATTCCAACATCCGAATTATAGGGGTACCAGAAGGGGAAGAGGAAAAGCAACAAGTGGAAAAGTTATTTGAACAAATAATAAAGGAGAACTCCCCCAAGCTGGCAAGGGAAATAGACTTCCAGGAAGTCCACGAAGCTCAGAGAGTCCCAAAGAGGTTGGACCCAAGGAGGAACATGCCAAGGCACATCATAATTACATTAGCCAAGGTAAAAATGAAGGAGAGAATTCTAGAAGCAGCAAGAGATAAGGGGACAGTCACCTACAAAGGAGTTCCCATCAGACTGTCAGCTGATTTCTCAAAAGAGACTTTACAGGCAAGAAGGGGCTGGAAAGAAGTATTCCAAGTCATGAAAGGCAAGGACCTACATCCCAGATTGCTCTATCCAGCAAATCTATCATTTAGAATGGAAGGACAGATAAAGTGCTTCTAGGATAAGGCCAAGTTAAAGGAGTTCATCATCACCAAGCCCTTATTATATGAAATGTTAAAGGGACTTACCTAAGAAAAAGAAGATTAAAAATATGAACAGTAAAAAAACACTTCAAACTCACAGTTAGTAACAACCATACCTAAAACAAGAGCAAACTAAGCAAACAACTAGAACAGGAACAGAACCACAGAAATGGAGATCACATGGAGGGTTAGCAACAGGGAAGTGGGAGGAGGAGAGAGGGGGAAAAGATACAGAGAATAAGTAGCATAGACAATAGGTAGAAAATAGACAGGGGGAAGGCAAGAATAGTATGGGAAATGTAGACACTAAAGAACTTATGACACATGGACATAAACTAAAGGGGGGAATGTGGGTGGGAGGGGGTGGACAGGGTGGAGGGGAGTGAAGGAGGAAAATGGGACAACTGTAATAGCATAATCAATAAAATTTAAAAAAGAATTTAAAAAAAGAATTCTCCCCAAATTTGGCTATCCTAACATCAGCCTGAATTACTGATTTCCTCTTTGTTCAACTTCCTACCCCATAGGTTCCCCAGTTCCTCAGAACAAACTTAAGAATGTCTTTGCTTCTTGTGTTCCTTATTATGGAATTAATACTAATTGCTGTAACTAACAAACCTCCACATATCTGGGGTTTATCGCATCAAAAGGTATTTTTTTTGTTGTTCTCAGTGACAAGGCAATCCAACATGCGTGATCCTGGTCAGGAAGGGTGCCCCTGTGCAGTGAACCAAGAACCCAGTTATCTTCTATACTGTGGCTTTGCCATCTTCAACACAAAGCTCCAAAAGTTGCCTTGAAGATTGTCTCTGTTTCCTACTAACTGGGAAGGAGAAATAACATGGAAGATCAAATGGCAGGTTTCTAACACTCCAGGTCTGGAAATACTGCACATCACCACTTCCACCCATTTTCCATTAGACAGAACTCAATTAACATTGCCACACCTAACTGCAAGGAAAGCTGAGAATGATGGACTATCTGAGTGCCCAAAAACGAAGAAAAAATAGTTTAATGCCCAGAAAGTAGCCTCTAACATAGCTTCTAAATTTATGTGATCAAGGAAGAGCTAGAATTTGGGAGTTCAGGAGAACAGGAAACATTGGCCAAGAAGCAAGTCAAGTCCAGGGAAGTAAGATGAGGCAAGGAAAGAAGATAGGCAGAAGCCATGGTTGAGAAAGCCAGCATGGTAGCTTTATTATGCTCCCTGTTGCCTATATAGCCTCCTAACCACAACCTTGAAGCAATTAACTTTCTCCCTAAAGCTATGTGCTTTTATTATACCATGTCTTTATTCATATTTCTCCTTCTGCCTGGAGCCTCCCCACACCTCATCTATCTGGTCAGCATGCATCAACCCCAATGAACCATGCCTCCTGGTATTCACGCCCTTGTGTAATCTCCTTCCCTTCAATTGTGCTGGTCTTATGACTACCTAACCAACAGTAGAAGAGACATTCGGACAGCTCCTGCTCTAACACTTAAGAAGACCTGAGAGCTTCTGCTTTATCTGTTTGGGAGCCCTCAGTCACCATTTAAGAAGTCTGGCTACCCTACTAGAGACACCATATGGAGCAACTATGAGCAAGGGAGAGACCCCAAGACTGCATGGTGAGGGAGAAAAGCTCAGTGAAATCCAGTCCCCAGCCAAACTGCCAAATAAATTCAGTCACAAGAGTGATTGATAGCAAGCCCAGCAGAAGAATCACCCAGCTTATCCCAAACCAGAATGCAGAATCATAAGAAAATAAAATGTTGTTTTAAGACACTAAGTTTTGGAGTGGTTTGTTAGGCAGCGGTAGATAACTGGAGCATGTCTTCCAAGTATCATACCAGCCTTTGCCTCTCTTCTCCCCATTGTTCTCTTCTCCAGTAGCCCCTTAGCAGTTAGGAGCCTTTCCTTTTGACGCTTTTCTCTGATACCACTGAATCCTATACACACATCTCTTTTACTATATCTCACTCTGTACATCATTTACATTCTTGTCCCTCTACCTAAGGGTAATATACTTTTTCATGGCTTAGATCAAATTTTATTCCTTTCTGCATTTGCTATGCCTACTGCAATGTGTTGCACATAGTACATACTCAGAAGTGCTTCTTAAATAATCTGAAATATGGGCTGAATCTAAGAGAGAGAGAGAGAAGGACCAAGGCAATGAGAATATGTGTCCTTCACCCAAAAGTTCATAAAGGGAATTCAGAACAGGCTTGTGGAAGAGAATTGTGCTGGATAATTGGATTTGCTTTTCTCAGACTCCAACTGAAATTCCTATTTGGAGATGTTCAAGTCTAAAAACCACATTTTGCAGACTCATTTCAAAATAGGGGTCTGCCAATTTGACACAGCCCTGAAAGGTTTGGAAGGTGGAAGGGAAGTAGAGGCCATCTCTCTGAGGCTGTTCAGATGGCCAAGTTGGCTCTGCCACCATGAATATTCGCAGCAGTTGGACTTCATAATCCACTATCTGGTCAACAGGTTTGTGGATATGAGTGGCTGTGAAGGAAGTGAGCAAATGTTTCCTGACTTCTGGGTCATAGTTGTAGTGGTATCTGCCCTGTGACACAAAAGTCAAAATGCTTTTCTCTCTCCTAACTTCAGTGATTTTGAAAGTACCTAATATCCCGTATTAAGTCATTTTCCATTTTAAATATGCACATTGCTTTCTGTTTCTTGCACTGACTCCTGGTGCAAGCATGCTAACTGGAAACAATAAATGAAAAGGAGAGAAATTTCAGAAGTTATGGAGGAAGAAGTGGGGCAGCCCTGGAAAGGAGCTGAGAGGCTGGCTCGCTAAGCCCTAGGCAATGTAGAGAAAGGTCTGCAAGGGCCTGGGGTACTAGAAAAAGTCATTGGCCCTGGACTAATGAATGCTGAGAAGCTTGGTGCCCAAGAGCAAGAAAAGTTTCCAAACTAGGGAAGGTATAATTAAGAGGCATGATCATCTCATGCAAAAAGGAGATCCAAACACAGGATGTCTCTGGTGGCTTCATGGGAATAGGAACCACAGACCCCAAACCCCAAGTCTCCACACACCACCTGGAAGAGCTGGGCAGTATGAACTCAAGATCAGGAGTTAGGGCAGGGAGATTCTATGTCTGGTCAGGGGTGATTGGGAAGAGTCCAGGCTAAAACTCAAAAGGTGGGGCTCTATGGAATGAGCTTCAAACACTATATACGTAACCACATTTTAAAACATGTTGTAGATGAAGCTCTAAGTAGGAGCAATGCCAGTTTGAGCCTTTGCTGCAAGGGACATCCCCCATGTAAATGGTGAAGACATGATGTCTCAGTGGTGTGGAGCAAGCACACTCATATCAAGAAAACCTGGCTTTGAGTCTCAACTGCACCACTTTTCCATTGTTTAACTTAAGGCAAGTTAAACTCACTGAGCCTCTATTTCTTAGCCTGAAAATGGAAATGTTAATATTATCTCCCTCCTAAGGTTGCTGTGATGATTAAATGTAATATTGACTTTTAAAGCACAAAGCACAATGCCTGGAAAACAGCTGATGATTTAAAAATGATTACCACAACCCAGTGAATTGTGGGAAATAATCAACAGCCAATCTGGGGCAATTCACTTAGATGAAATCTATTGTTAGCATTTTAAAATTCTCTGAATGAGGTTTAGAAAAAGAGATGCATACAAAATTTATGGTGCTGTTTGTAAATATATTTATATCCATGGTACTAAGTAGAAAAAAATTATGAAACACTTATTTTCAGTGACTGGCAATAATGAAAGTTAATATTTATTTATTAAGAGCTTGCAATATGCTGGATACTCTTTGAAGCACTTTATATGCATTAAATCATTTAATACTTCCAATAACCCTGCAAGGTAAATACTATTATTACCCTCATAGATGAAGAAACTCAGGGTTCAGAAAGTGTAAATAATTTACTCAAGGTCACACAGCTAGTAAGATGTCGAGTTCAAATTTGACCTCAGCTGTTCTGTGTAACCAGCAGTTAACCACTACCATAAAATCCCCCTCATTTCCAGAATATTCTAGGAGAGTTGCAAGATCTGAACTTATTTGTAAGCAGGAATTGTTCTGTTATTTAAAAACTTACAAGGGAGAATAGAAAAAGAAATATATTGCTTGTGCAAGTAAATATTTACATACACCAAAATATTTATGTTCATATATGTGAGTATTGCTTTCTGCAAGAGGAGAGGAAAATGTGTAAATATTTACTCATTGGAAATAGCTGACACATAGTTAGGAAATAGGAATATTTATACTATACATTGCTTTTGTGTTGTCAAATTGTTTCATCTGAGTCTATGTACTAATTCCAAAATTGGACAAACAATACAAGAATTCTGAAATTGTAAACTTGGAGCTCTTTTTGAAAATCCTTAACTTGGTTATGAGACCAATTTCCACATGCAGGTAATTCCAATTTTCCTATATCATATTTTCTAAAGTTGTGCACTGCCTTTTAAGATGTCCTGATTCTTTCTAGGAGGAATTATCCTTAGTCCAAAAATCAGAGTCTCTGTGTTTATGCCCAGAGTCCCACACTATGCATTCTGGCGGTAGACATTCTCTGGGGAATACTTCTGGACCAACAGTTGAAAGTGGTTGGGAAGGAAGTCAAACACTGAATTGTCTGGACAATGGCCCAGTTTGGTGGTGTCCCCCAGACAGAGCCAAAGACAGTAAATTTTCAAATTAAAAAATAACCCACTGGTTTTACATGAATAGAAGTGATTTTGAGAGAGATGGTAACACAATGGTACTTGAATAAATAACTAGATATATGTTATGGGCCTAGTGTTTTGGCTTTGGGTTGGCACTTTCACACATCATTTTATTTAATTCTTATTATGGCAGCTATCCTTTATATCACCTGGATTATCTTTAGCTGCATATTACAGAAAATCCCAATTCAACTGATTTAAACAACAAGGAATTTATTATTTCATGTAATAAGGAAGTCCAGAGTGAGGATATTCTAGGGTTGGTTAATTCAGTGATTCTCCTCTGTCATCTAGTCCTCACATTCCTTCTATCTTACCATCTGTATTCTTGGTGTGTTGTCTTGTCCTTGCTAAGATTGTGTCATGGTTGCTAGATAGCTGCTATAGTTCTGGAAGTCATTTGCAGATACCACAAGATCTAATAGAAGAAGAGGGATTTTTATCCTCATGTATGTTTATTTCTCATCCTAGTCATTCCCAGAAAACTTCAACAGACTTCCCCTCACATAACATTGGCTGGAATTAAATCACACACCAGAAGGCTCTAATCAATCACTACCAAAAGGAATGGGACCACTATATTTAACTTAGATAAATAATGAGTCTTCTGCTTTCTGGGGACAAGGCTGAGGCCTGCTTCCTCTGAAGCACATGGTTTCCCTGAGCAAAGAGGATTCCTGAATGATATTGAAGTCTGGTAAGAAAGGATGAAGAAGATAGTTACTGGGAAAGCAACCAACAAGGTCAATGGCATGTCATTCGAAAGATGGAGAAAATAAGGCTCAGAGTAGTTGTGACTGTGCATTTAACAAATATTACAGCTATAATTCAAACCCAGAGCCTTTCTGTCATGCAATGGCTGCCTTAACTATCTCCAACTGCTGCTGCTCTCATGGTACTGGAAACAGGAATATAGGCAATTGCTATTTTCCACTAAGCTCCTTTCTCTATTTCCTGTCTAGACAATTGTGAAAGGGCTATTTGTGTAAACTTAATTTATTCATAGGAATTACCCACCCATCATTGGCTACAAGCCTCCTTTCTCCATCCCTCTCCATCAATTCTGTCAGAGGTTGTACTTGCCTGAGCTTTGAGATCTGCCCATGAGAATATTTATGAACCTGAGCAGCAGAGAGTAAGGAACCAGAGAAGGAACTAAGGTTCCTTGGCCAGCACTGTTTTAGCTACAGGTGCCTGAGCCTATCCCACACTCTCTCTACAAGGCTTGGATTCTGACTGCCCAGTGCTGTCTCTCCAGCTTGAGTTGTATATTGACTATCATACAGCTTCCTGCTCCTCTGACCTCTGAAAAATATCTGCTCCTCTCTCCCTAAGATGATGTCTCCAGTATCTCTTCATTTCTGGAGCCCTAACTCCTTGACACAGATGAGGGTATCCTCGTTTTGGTTTCCTTTGTCTCTAGAACTTTCCTGTCCTCCTACTTAAGTCATTGTCTTATATTACTGTTTCCTCACTATATTGTGAGTTTCCTAAGGACATCTGTTTACCTTGGCTCAGCTGGCCCCAGTGAAGATTTAGATATCTTTAGCTTGGTGGCAACCATCTTTCTTACAATACCTATAAACATGAATTTTCATATGCATGGGAGCTTTTGTGTTTTGGCTAATGAAGGAGAAAGGAAATGTGTTCATATTAGTTTGTTTACTTCCTTTCGTTTGCTTATTTACCTGTTTTTTAATGCTAAATCACTAGGAGAGTAGAGAAAAGAGAATCAAGGAAGTGAAGAAAATGATATGGCATCAGTTCTACCATGGCAGAGGCTGATAGTGTCCTACTTAAATATCTTAATTATACTTCCTTATTTCTTATTAACACTCTTCATTTTGTTCAGGGTGGCAATATGCTCAGCTAAAGGTCTACATTTCCTAGCTACATTGCAGTGAATGGTAGTTCCATGCCATAGTTCTAGCCATTGAGATATAAGTAGAAGTTATTACATGGGGCCTCACTAACAGCTTGTGTAGTAGACTCTATTGTACATGACCCAGATATCCCTTTAGAAATGAAAGACATGTTGCTTCAGCCACTGGGAACATGGCTAGCACATATACCTCAGTTGTTGGCACCTACCTGGATTACCTCAGTTGAAGAAATTACCTTCCTAGGAAGCTAGCCTCCAATGGCTTATCAACATGAGATAGTAATATTTGTCCCCTTCATCCCAGTTTGGTTCAACTCTAAAGGGCTATTCAAGTTCCAAAGTTCTCAGTTGGACTGTTTGAAACCTTTATTGGAACTGTATCATGGCCCAACTTCCCCTTCTCCCTATTCCTGCTTTCTTCATCTCTCTTCTCCTGAGTCCTCCTTAATATACCTCCTACATACTAATTTCCATCTAAGAGACTAAATCCTAGGGAATTCAATTTGTGGCAGATCCTTAAAGAAGACGACTAATTCAACTCACAACTTTTGACCTTTGGTCTCCCCCATTTTCCAAAATTGCACACAGATATTACACAGATGACACAAAACCCATCTTGTGACTATGAGACAAAAGTGTAAGAAGAAAAATACACATTTAGAACAGCCAAATAAAAGCATGAAGGAGTATCTGTTGCTGGTGGCATTGTGTGACCATGGTACAGTCCTGAACTGACTGCCTCTGCTTGTAACAGTGCCCAGTAAATAGTTCTCCATTATTTGACAATCTGACTCTCAAACTGATCCTGTTCCATTAAAATGAGAATTAGAAGGACCTAAGAAACAGCTCTCCATAGCCCAGGATCTGATAGGGTTCCGGCGTTGGAGCTTTCTGCTTTATTTCCACAAAACTGTGTGTTCAGATTTTCATTCAGGGTCATGAGTAAAGTATAGTATTGGAAAACAGCTCCTGGGCTCAGAAAGGCAGTGTGGGCTTAAACAACAGGCAGGAAGCTGGGACACCATCCCAGTTCCTGTTCCCAGTGCTTTTGCCCTGGCCCCCTGAAATTAGAACACCACAAGCTGAGGCCACCATTTTGGCTCCCTGTATTGGCAAAAAAACGCCAACATATTTTTCTGCTTAGAATGTTAGTGCTACAGAGAATCTTAAAGATCCATCTAGTTCAGTGTTTCCCAACAGAAACTATACTAAGAAGGAGTAAGTTCTGCAAATTACCCACCATGGATCAGTTAAAATTATGTAGATATAATATATTTATTAAATTCTTCAATAAATAGTAGAAACCTATTTAAACTCTTTCTCTTTCATTTATTTTATCACTGAAATAAAACATTAATTTACATTAAGACATTCTATTTAAAGATGAGTTTTATAGGTTTTAAGAAGTCAAGGTTTTCAGTGGAAGTTTGAAGTCTGCAAAGGTTGTCCTGGACCAATGCCAGATGGGACGTCAGGAGACCCTGATCCTATTTCAACACATTTTGTTTCTTCTGTGAAGAGGGATAACTGAGCCTCAATATCACAGAACTGGGACCTAAACTTGGCTGTCTGAACACCAGTCCATTGGCCTTTCTGCTGTCCTGGGCTCCCTCACAATGAAAGACAATAGATGTCAACCAATCTACAAATAGATTTAATGTTGCTAAGGTGCAATACTTCATCTGGCAGAACCCATAGCACATGTTTTTACATTTATTGGCCACCCTGGTGCCCAAGTTCCAACATCAGTATGAAGTAGCAGTTAGGATATATTTCAGCACACACACAAAAATCTACCTAACTGTGGCTTCTGCCACGAGCACACCTATGCCTTACTTAACAAGTAGTTTGTGTGTGGGCAGTTGCAGGGTTGGTTTAGCAACTTAACGGGCCAACAAAGCCTCTCCAGTTGCACACTCCTCAACCATTTATCCTCAGGTTTACTGCTTCATGGTCTCAGGATGGCTGCTGCAGCCTCGGACATTATCCTCACACATCAGCATCCAAAGTAGGAAGTAAAGAAGAAGTAAAAGGCCTTATTCTCTTATGACCCTTTGTCTTATACAGGGTACCATTTTCCAGTTGTCACATTTTCCAGAGCTAGGTCACAAGATACCAGTCAATGATGAAAGAAAACAGGATTGTTCTAGTTATCTTGGTTTGATATGATGTATCCCCTGATCCTGGGCACATGCCCCTGAACAACCCAAACCAAAGATCTATTAGCAAGAAAAAAAAAGAAGAAATGGCCTTTGAATAAACAACCATCAGTGGCTGCTACATACATACATCCATGCACTGACATATAAAAATGAAAGGATTGCCACTGGGAGAAATGACCATGAACTGGTATTCCACTTCCTTTCAACATTGTGAAGCCACAACTAATTTATCTCCAAAATATAGAGAGACCTCATCACATAGAACATCCTGAGCCTACAGCAGTCCATCAAGTGGGTGTTTGTAAGCCCCTCTCTTAGAGACACATCAACTCAGAATGGTGCTGCTCAAAGCTATGGAGAAGCTCCCTCTCTGTGCTTCTAGAACCTGCCGGTCTATGCCTTTCCAATGTCTTTGCACCTTCAGAAAGGAAGTCTAGGTAACTGCTAACATTTTCATTTTTCCTTACTGCATTCTACCCCCAGGAAGTCCCTTCCCTATAATGCAGATGCTGAAAGAGTCCCTGGGCATTATGATGACAGACGTAGCCCATGTAAATGCTGTTGCTATTTGAAATGGAAAGTCATCTGCAGATGGAAGAAATTCTTTTTTAAAAGCCAAGGGGAAGTGTTTGTTTTGCATTGACATTTTGGATATTGTAAAATGGAGATGAAACTGGGGAGAGGACCCGTTTAGGGGCTCTCCTGTAGCCCCCAGATCATCCCACCAAAGGGCACTGCTTCCCCTGCCCAAGTGGATAACCTCTGGCCAGGATAGCCTCTGGCCCAGCCTCACTTCTCCAGGTGGTGCAAGCCAGGTCCAAAGCTCTGATGGCCACCAGCTCATTCCAGACAAATGTGTAGCACTAAATAAGTGCATAAAAGGCTCAACCTACATTTTTAAACAAGTCTGTGCTGTCTCTAAGCCTCAGGCAGGGACCCTTGTCTTTCACAGAGGCCCGTTAGTGCACACAAGTTTGTCAAAGGCTCTGCATTCTAAAATTACACATCTTGGGTGACTCAGAGTGCTGTCACTAAGTTTCAGGCTCTTTGGAGCTGATGTCCCTGAGGTTGTATAGAACAAAAGCACATCTCCGTCATTCTGCAACCCTCTCCACTGCAAAGACAGTTTCTCTGAAGATGTTTGTTTCCTCCTCCAGACTGGGGGTTCTTGGAGCCCAGGGCCAGTGTCTTATTTATCTGTGCATCCTTCATGCCTGCCTCTCAAAGGGGCCTCAGTAGCTGTTCCATTAATGACAAATGAATGCATAGACCAAGAGGGAAGATATAGCTCCCCCCATCTCAAGGCAGGGTTGAAAAATAGGGAGACAATTATAGCCTCCATTTTCTGGCACAAGACCTACCACAATGTCCTGCAGTCCTGACTTACACTACACTCTCATGCACACCCTGCGAGTCCCACAGCTGCCTTCCCATTTTCCACATCCCTGCAGCCAGGGCCATTTTTCCTGTATTCAGTTTAAATCTATCAATAGAACACACTTGGACAGTTTCACTTTGTGCTTCCTTCTTCCCTCTGCACTAACAACATGAATGTCCTTATTACAGCCACACACAGGCCCCTGGCCTCTCGCTCTCTCTGTCAGATTTACTCAGGGCTATAGGAACCCACTATCACTGTGGATCTTTTTGCCATAAAACAGGCACTATAATTGTGTACTCTTTATCTCAAACCTGACTTCAGATCATGGCAGTTTGATCCTCCTGTTTGATCTATGCATGTCTGTGTTCTTTTCCTTATTCATCTGTGGCACATTCATATTCTCATTCTCTCTCTCTCTCTCTCTCTCTCTCTCTCTCTCTCTCTCTCTCTCCCATTGTTACCCCCTTATTACTTATCACATATTTGAAGAAACAAGGAACCAAGACCAGAGAGATGTTACCAAATGTCATCAGAATTAAGCTGCCTATGTGTCTAGAGGATGCCATGGGAAGGAGAGACTGGTGTTTGTGCTGTCTATATGTTGGGAGAAGAAGCACCATGTGTGTACAGAAAGAAACCATGACTTACAGCATCCACAAAATGCAAAATAAGGAAGGGAGAATGCAAAGTGTGCCATTCAAAACCCCGAAGCTCCTGCTCCTAGGCCACCTAATAGCCTCAGAACTCCTGGAAGCATGGCTGCCTGGGCTCACTGTGCATATTTATGCTGAAACATTGCTTTTTTCTCCTTGAGCACCTGCCATTTGGAACCACTGGGATGCAGAAGACACACACATTGGTGTTTCTAGCTGTGCCAGAACCTGGATCCCATGAGCTCCCAGAAGCCAGCTTGCATTGGCTCATACCAGGTTAAGACTGAGGGCTGTGAAGGAGCAAAGGGTAGAATTGAGAGAAGAGGATGATAGTCAATGAGTCTGTGTGTACAGCTTTCCTGTGCCTAAGTTTCTCCATCTTTCAAAGAAAAATCATACACTTCACTCACTTTCCTTTTTTTTTTTTTTTTTTTTTGGTAAGGACATCATAAAATGTCACTTCTTAATTGCCTGACACTGTTTCAAATATTTTAATTTTGCTAATTTCTTCAATAGTATCATTGCTATCCCCGTTTTTCACATAAGAAATGGAGAGACAGAGAGATTAAATAACATGCCCAAAGGTGCACAGCTCATAAGTGACAGAGATAATATTTGAACCATGGCAATCTGGCTCCATGGTCAGTACTCTTAACTATCCCACTATACTGCTTTGTGCTGCATCAACACAACTGTTGTAAAAAGTCAACAGTTCCATATATACGTACTCTTACAAATGAGGTAAGGGAGATTATGTCCTGGAGATGGTATTAGCTTATGCCACATACTTCAGGACTATTAAGGTAAGCAGGACAAATGGCCTTCAACCAATGTCAGACGGGAAGTTGGTGCATAAATATTCCAGCTTGCTCATCCCTTTGGTGGGACAACTTTAATGTGTGCTACCCAGAATTCCCCAGGAGACTTAGAAGGACTGAGCCCCAGTTGCCTATAGCATAATCTGCTCAAGAAATCACCCTTTATTTTCTGCCTTCCTTTCCTTCTCACTTCTCCACCCTTACAAGTGTTTCCTGGATCACCTCCCATATAAACAACTTATACTTCAGTCCTGTCTCAGAGTCTGCTTTTTGGGGAACTCAGCCTAAGACAACTTACACCCTCTAAAGTATTTTCTCATAACTGTATCTTTATAATAACCTTATAAAGTAGATAGGACAGGTAATATAACCAACCCCTTTATACAGATGAGGAAACTGAGCCCCTAATGCATTCAGAGATAGAGCTAAGAATATACAGCTCATAAACAGTAGACCAGGATTCAAACCTGACTCTCCTGAATCTCAGAGTCTGAGGTGTCTACATCATATGACTCTGAAGTTCTTTGGGACAGTGACATGATACTGAACACCATGCAGTATGTCGCATTTGCCAATGTCAACAAATGGGTATTTATGATTCCTGAGAGAATCAATACATGACTTCCGAGGACACTATCCTCATCCTATTTATGATACTGTAACAACAAGGTGTTGTTTCCAAATTCTGCTGATTGCACACCTCCTCCATAAAACATTTCAAGTTTCCCCATTAGATATATACACACACATAAATTTTATATATGTTATATACATGTATGACACTATACTAATATTATATACACATAATACAGTAAGTTGAATTATTGGCTCCAATTCTTTGCTGTCCTGTAATAATGTTGTGTATTCACATCCTTACAACCTTGGCTTGACCTCATGTAGCCAGAGTGTACCTACTCACCCCTTAATTTTAAGCATGGACTTGTGACTTGCTTTGGCCAATGAGATGTTAGTAGATGTGATGCAAGCGGAGGCTTGAGTTTGAGCTAACCCTTTAACATGTCTGTCATTGCCATGAGAAGAACATGGTTCAGTTATCCAGCAGGTCCAAAGAGAAAGAGAGACACATGGAACAGACTTAGACTCAGCCTACAGCTTGGTACCAAGTCCAGCCAAGCCTATACTAAATCAGCCATCCCACAAACAAGAAAATGAGAATAAATGGTGGTTGTTTTAAGCCACAAAGTTTGAGGGTGATTTGTTACTCAACATCATTGTGGCCAAAACTGAATGATCCAATAATAAAACATACAGAAAATAATTTTAGGAAAAATTATATGGAGATAGATTTCTAATATTTCTTATTTTCCTTCACTGGCTCATATTGTGCACTTCCTGTGATATGTACACCCTATTTATGAAACCACTTCAAATTTTCAGATACCATGTGTGTATTTGTTTATGTATATATTCAATGATCATGAAATGAGCATGTATTATGGGTGTAGAGTGACAGTACATTCTGGTTACTCTGTAACACTCTTGGTTGTCTTGATGTAATTATTGACATCTTTTACTCTCAAGTGTCCCAGTTTGGACCACAAATTCTTTGGTCATGCTTACCGTATGCCAGGCACTCTGCTGGGTATAGGGAATAAAGGTTGCTTTAGTAGTAACTAAGACAGGTAATCTTTTGAGGGTGTGCAGAGTGGGGGCAAATGGCAATGCCTCCTGAAGCAGCGATGCCTGAGCTGAGTGGTGAATGATAGTGCTGGAGGAAAAGAAAGAGAAAGCATGAAAGCACAAGGCTCACAGATTCAAATGCATAGAGGCATAAACACACCAGATCATGCATGGAAATTAGTCTGTGAATTTAAGAGGAATGGGAGGTGATGTTGAATCCACAGACTACAGCCTTGTTTGCCATGCTAAGGAGTTTGGCCTCTTCCTTGAGAGCTATGGAAAATCCTAAGGGGTTTTAGCAAAGAAGGGGCATGGTCAGACTTTTAATTTAATAAGATTACCCCCAATAATAATATAGATTGGAAAGGTTCAGAAATTGGAGGCTGAGAGGCCTGTCAGAAGCTGTTACAACAGTCCTGGTAAGAGATTAGGAGGTTTAAATGAAGACACAGCAGGGAGGCAAAGAGGAAGAGGCAGGAGGTAAACCCTGTGTGACATGGTAACACACAGATGAAGACAGGTGGAGAGCGAATCATCTTGGTCAGTGACATTAACAACATCTACTTGGGTGTGGAAAAAGAGTGGCTCTGATAGTTTCCTTGGTTTCCACAAAGTGACCTGAACTTACCATCTTACTTGTATATTACTTGACAGACATGCCTATGAGTAAGCAGGAATCATGGCCAATACCCTGCCCATACCCCTTCAGACCACCTGGGAGGTAATAGCTGAAAGTTCCAGTAACTGCCTATGACTTGCTGTGTCTCTCTGGCCAGAGCAGTCTTCTAGCTATGGGGAAATGGGCCACACATGCAGGAACTGGCCAGGGAATTAACAAAGCAAGAATATCCCTCCATAATGGGTTGTATACAACTTGTCATGGCATCCCCACCACCATGATGACCCAGTTGCCCACAGCAGTAACCTGCTTATTAGCAATTCTTGATCAAATTTCTCCCCTTCTATACCTCATTTCTTACCATGCTCACTGAAATCATGTCCCAAATAAATAACTTGAACCTGAATGCTTGTCTTAAAGTCTGCTTTTGGAGAATGTCAAGCTAAAAAAGTGGTTAAGAATATGGACTCTAGAGCCAAACTTTATATGCCTTGTGACTCACTTACCTCATCTATAAAATTAAAACAGATTTCTCACAGGGTTATTGTGAAGATTAAATTAATTAATATATATATATATATAGTTCTTAGAATAATGTCAGGTCCACAGTAAGTTCATTTTGTGTTAGATATTAGTATTATTACTATTAACCCATTAGTCTCAACCAAATTCATTTTGCAACATAAAATTATGGCATCAAATGGCTGTCAAGATTAACTGAAAGGAGACTTCCTCAATATCTCTCATCAAATACCATTGTCCTTTGATCTCTACTTCACACAATGGAATGTCTATTCAGGAAAAAAAGGAGAAACCAACTAGGTATTTCAAGAGGGGGGTTAAAACAGGTCATTGGTTAAACAAGTATTGGAAGATTGAAAGAGGAAAACAAAAGAGTAAGTTAACCCAAAGATTAGAAACTTCAGAAAGGAAGGGAGGGAAGATGGCGGCTTGAGAGGTGGAGTCTTAATCCCCCTATCCGGTGCGCAGGGGAGAATTTGGCCGATCTGAGGAGAATCAGACTAGGAGACCACGGATATCGCAACATTTATGAAAATAGGGCATCAAAAGTTATCCAGATATTGAATGAACTGACGGTAGGAGGCCAGAAGGGACCCAGCTGGACGCAGAGGTCGTCCGAGAGAGCCGAGCAGACTCTGTCCCCAGTCAGGGGTTG